>JABCKB010000359.1:0-28711 GCA_013184455.1 Fusarium continuum
CCCCCCCCCTTCCCAAAGCACAAGAGAGACATGGGTTTGGATGGGGCCTGGAAAAGGGAACCTGGAAAAAGAACCTGAAAAGGAACCACGTAGGTGCGGGATTGGGCTGGGGTAACTCAAGGGGATTGGTCAGTTTAACTTAGCGTTGAAGCATGACACAATCTGTCGGGTCGCCTGGGTGAGTGCCCTGTGTCTTTGTCTTGTAACTTGTTGAGCTGGTTGAGTCTAACAGGTTAAAGGGAGAGTACCTTAGCATGTGTGCCCAATGTAGACGCTGATTTTACAGTGGGTGGGAGGGCTTGTCACAAGGCACTAAGGACAGAAAAGAAACGATAATGAAAAGAAAGTAGAGGGCACGAGGTCTACCTAGAGTTTTACCTCAACAATGTCGTAATTCTTTACAAAACAATGCATCCTTGACACTTCCTCTCCCACTTTTCCTCACTGATAATAATAGCGTGGGTGTGGGCTAGGTACATACTCAGTACTGTACTGTAAGTAGGCGGACCATGCCCGCCTTGAGGCCTTGTTTTGAGCTGGTGGAAGGGTTTTCTTTTCATTTCCCACATTGAAGTCGTCTGGTCATTGACTGTGTTTGATAAGTCAAAACGGAGGGTTGGATGAGCCGACGCAACTTGAGTGTCAATGCTCATGAAGCTGTAATACTGACATACTATTGAACTATGATTAGACACTAACACGCATGGCCTCTTCGTTGATGAGAATATCGGAGACCTGAGCAATAAAAACATATCTACAGTTCAATCAGAACACGGCCGAGATAAAATGCCGTGTGACTTCAAGGGCAAGGCGAACGAAATTACCGACTTTCGGATAGTAGACTTAGTAGTAGACCTCCTAGTAAGCCAAACGAACCCAGGCTATGCCAGCAGGCCATCGGGTAATCGATGCTGAGAAATATCGAACATAACTTAAGTACGGAGTGACAACAGACATAATAATAGAGACACTTTACGGCTCAATCTCACACTCTAGATGCTCAACATAACATTTTCGACTGGCAAGTTTGCACACTACTACCTGCTTCAACCCAACAACAACAAACTCAAGCCTAATTAATAAGCCCTCGAGCGTCATTCTCAGGCTGTCAGGTCCCGTCCAAATTCGTACTCGGTCCCTGGCATCGAGAGATATAATTCATGGGTCGTAAGCGGAGCGGAGAGCCATGCCCGGGGCTTGTTTGGCGGCAGGTACCTCCCCCCTGTAGCCGGTACCTGATTGCTCCCACACCAAAAGGCTCTGGCTCAGGTTCTCAGATCAATCATCTCGACTTCCATTTCGCTTCTTTGTCTAGGCGAGTAGCTAACTTATTACGGAGTACATACAGCTACGGTTCCCCATCATCATCGCAGGTCAGCCGGTTTTTTGCACCGGGAAAAAAAGAAGCCATTCTCTTGTCCAAGCTCCCTCTCAATTTCCGAATCATCGGTGTTGCAGTCTCAAAGTCTCAGGACTTGTCAGACAAGGTTGCTAATATCACCATCACGGCAACACAGAAGCACCAGCAGCTATGGAGGAAATCTCATTGAACCAGTCCCCGTTGATTGCCAGGACGAATAAACAGTGGCTCTTCACAAGGGACCTGCTAGAACCTGATAGGCCTAACAAAGACGGTCAGAAGGAAGAAAAAATCAACCTGGTCTTGTTCCTCCACCGTACTGCTGGGTACGATGCAGTGTTTTGTGACACCCCCAGTGAGGGCTTATTGACTGAAGCTAGCTTGGCTAGAGCATTCAAAGCCACGTTGACAACGGCCCTTAGTGGGCCATGTGCAGTTTTGTATCGAATGGATGTAGGAATTGTTGTACGGCTTACCCATCATGCGGGCATTCAAAGCTTGCCTTCTCTTGTTCCTTCTGGTGTTGATACATATTATACATGTCTGATCAATCACTCCCAATCTACAGCCTGCACGTCATGGACCTTGTGGCCAGTCGTTGGACTTGCTCCATTGCAGGACGGGCCCCCCAATAGCCGGTCCTCCCGCTCGCTCCCCTGACACCGTCCGTCCCAGCAGACCGTTCTGACCAGGGCTTCTTGCTAGTAAGAAAGCCCCATTTGATAGAGCCAGCCGGAAACAATTACCAAGGTCCCGGAAACCGCTCCTCCAGGCACTATGTTTGCTCAAGAAGCCAGGCACGGTATTAGCCCTAGCGGTACACTGACACTACGATACCTCACCGACTCTCGGTTACCATAGTTATAGGTATCCTTTTAGTATCGCCCTCAAGACCCCGTAACTCCCGCTTTGACCGCACATTTTAATGGTTTGCCTTCCTATCCTGGCTGTTCGGGGAGCGGAGAGGATTGCCCGGGATCCGCAGGCACATGTGAGACGTTGGAGGCGCAAAATACAAGATCCTGGTTGATGGATGCCTGAGTTGTTGGTTCCAGGCGGAGTCACGGAGTTAAGCACGACTTGTGTATCCGTATACCTGGGGCTGATATGGTTAATCACCCTTCCCCAGGAAGTTGGACATGCAAGATATATGACTGCTGCTGTCACAGGGTCTGTAGTTGCACGATGCCAAGCAAGGTCTCCTCGCTCATTTCTTCATTGTTGATGCTTTCGTTGCGGGCTTCATTATGACGGTGCCTCGACAGCTAGTTTGTAAAGAGTTCAAGGGCATTACTTGGCCCTAGGGCAGAAGCACAGAGCAGAGTCCCATTGCCTGTTGGGGACCAGATTATGCACAGCAAAGCCTTGCTCTCTGCGTTGCTAATCTTACCCCATCCTCCTCTCTTCTCTCAGATCCAAGCACGGTGTATATGCGCTGCGAGCTACCCTGGATCATGCTGATGAACCTCGGTCTCAGACAAAGATGGGGTATGAGTCCGGCATCATCTGAACGTCTGTCTGTACGGGCCTTACCTACATACCATCCGTAAGAAGGAGGGGAACTTCCTGAATAGGGCTGTACTGTATCTCGAACATTTCGGATCCTAGATTCGGCTTCCGTTCACGACAGCTGCTCTGACGTACGTCAACCCTCTGCCTAAATCGAACAAAGCGCTCAGCTCTTCTTTAAGTCATAGCCACACTTCTGGTCCACCAGCCTCTCACAGCCTGACACGAGTATCCATGTCTCCACCACTGGTTGCGACGGGAGTGTGGCACATGTTTAATGGGCGTAGTAGACAGCAACGTTCAGGCAAGACACAAGCCACAATTCCAAATAGTTATCCTGAGAGGCCAAGCCAGAACAAGCACAGGATCGATACAGCCACGATTTAACTTGGAAACCCGATACCTGCCGTAGACTCCACATTCTTGGCTTGTGTAACACGAGAATAGCCAAGTTTAATGCCAAGTTTCATACGGGCCGGACCAGACAAGTTTCGAGATGCAACAACAAGAACGCCAGAATCGCGATTCAGCCTCAGCAGGAATCGAGCCATACCTTAGTCAATCAATCAATCACTGCCCCAAAAGCATCAGCCACTTCAACCGTTTTGGCTTTTGACCCTCTGGCTCCTTCAACGAGCTAACTAAGGATAAGTAAGCGGTAAGTAAGGTACTATAGAAATCGGTCAAGAGGTTAAAGTCAGCTGCTAATTCCGAGCCGAGCCCCTGCTGCCAGGGCTAATAACAACCACAGTCACCCGCGCCCCCCAAGCTCAGTATACTTTGTACACCACATCAAACCCCACGCGCCATTTCGTGGATTCCCTTGTTCCGCTACGTATCACATCACACTTCCAAGGCTGACATGTCATGACCCGGCCTATCGTCGCGTCGGGTTCCTGCGCAGATGATCATCCCGCGCCGCGCCGTCTGAGCTGTCAATGGGGAGGAGGTCCCTCGTGCCACGGGCCACTTGTCTTCGTCTTATCACTCTCATTGCCCTGTGAATATGTATGCTGTGTTGTTCTTGTCTTGCTATATGCGCGCGCTTACGAATAGCTGCTCTACACATCATGGCCTACGTAGGGAGTGATCCTGGCAGCAAGTACAACTTTGTACACTTGTTTGTCTGGCTGAGTAGCACCGCAGTGTCGTCTTGAAAGGACTGTCGACTCTGTACATGATGCATATAGGGTCTGGTAGGAAATGCCATCTCATTTGACATCAGCCATGGCAGCAGGTCAGCAACCAGCCGACTAGCGGTTGGCAGGTCTTGATGTGTACTGCAGCCTCGCATTGCATATGAGGCCAGCAATGGTTGGCCAGGCGGTATTGCAGGTTCTTGACTCTCAAGGTCGTCCTAAGCAGCCTGCGAACTACCAGGTCAAGAGTTAGTATTCACAATCAGGCCGCAGTCCATTGTGTGTTTCATCCAAGGCGGAACTCAAGTAGCATGTCCAAGGGACAGACCAGACGCCTTCTTGCATAGGCGTCGACAAACTTCAGTATGAAAACACCACCGGATCTCGGAAAGCCAGTATCGTCAACTATATCATGATTGCAGCCTCGCTATACGAGTACCTTCCATAAGTCTATATCTAGAAAACATCATGCGTCCATTCACAGCTCGTCGTCAATAGTCATGTGCTCCCATAATAGCCTCGCCCTGCCCATCACCTATCCCAAGGACAACCAGGACAATCCTTAAAACACCACCCATTGCTTGCGAGACGGCGTCGATACAGCCAACGATAATCCATGAACCAAACGCCGCTATATCTAATGACGTAAATCGTACATGACCAGTCATCAGTCCCTATGGATGCCCCGTGAACATATACATCCAACCCTCACGTCCCATTAACACTCCTCCATCGCACGGCCCCTTCTCTCCAGGCCCAGGTCCTTCCTACAGCCTTATCCCGCTCTACTCGGGAATGGGGTTGCCTGAAGGCACCTGCTGCTCCTCTTTCTTGGCCCCCCAGCTGAACGGCGAGTACCAGCTGGATCTCTTGTTCTCCTTGACGGCCTCTTGGTTCTCCTGGACTAGTCGAAGCGGCCTAGGCTTGCCTCCCGTGAACGACGTTGTGTGCCTATCAGAATGGGATCGGGGTGGTGACTGCGAAGGCGGCGTCGACATCTCACCAGAATCCCCACTCAAGCTTGACGTCTCGCTCCTCATGCCAGGAAAGTTACCAGAGGTGGCTACAGAGGCTCCGCTGGGCACGCGAGCGGCCGCATTAGGGTTGCCCGAGTTGCTGGGCGGCGAGAAGAAGGTCTGTGAGTGCCTTGGGGTGCCCAGTGGAGGAGAGACAGGGCCGTCTGGTCCTCGATACATCTGACTGACAAGACTGGCGGCTCCAGTGAACTGGTCGCTCTGAGGTCGTGGCGATCGCCTTGTGCTTGTTGATCGTGACAGCCCGATGGGGATGCTGGGCGCCTTGTCTGGGTCTGTATGGTCCGAGGACGTAGAAGGCTGCATCACGGAGATGGGCCTGGGCCTTGGCTTGGTAGGGCCGACGGCCATAGACTTTGCTCGCTGCAGGATAGTTGCAGGAGGTTGCTGCTTATCGGCGGGCGCCGGTGGCAGCTCCTTGTTTGTGTCTGGTAGGCTTTTGATATCGCTCGACTGATCGAGGATCGACTCAAAGTCCTGATGCTGAAGAAGGCGCTCAATAATCTTGTTAATATATAAAGTGAGAGCCTTGTTCTGCTCCTTCATGGACTTAAGCTCAGCTTCAACACGACGATCGCCCTCAGCGGCAGCTTCTCCTTCAGCAGCCTCGGATAACTCATCAGCAAGACTGGAACCTCCCGTCTTGCCCTCTAGAGCAGCCAAAGCGTCTTGGTTGGAGTTGCTGCCCATATAACTGAAGTCGTTCTGTCCAAAGTCACCCTTGAGGGTTCGCTCCTGTAGAAGCAGCTGATAACTCTCGTTATCCTCCATAAGTCGAGCGTTGGCCATGCGGGCTTCCATGAGCAGTCTCTCAACCTCATGCAGGCGACCACCGCCCTGGTTCTCTGACTCAACTAACTTAATCTGAGCCTCGGCGAGCTCCAGTCGTAGCGACTCAATAAGCTTGTCTTTCTGAAGGATAAGTTTTGAACTATTCCGCGAGTCGCTACGCTGTATGGAGGACGGAGGTGCAAAGCTGCCGCTTTCGATGGATGGCGATGAGCCAGCGGAATCTAAAACACCAGTAAGCGGGGAAGATGGTAGGTAGGAGGGTCAAATGAGTACACATACGTTGCCTTGAAGGACGGCTCTCCTCAGTTGAGTTGTTTCGCTGGGCCAAACTGTCCTTGAGCCGCTGGATCATAGCCTGCATCTCTTCTTCTCGATTCGCCATCTCCTCTTTCTCCTTAAGAATCGAACTGCGTTCTGCCTCGTAGATAGACTCCATCTCACGCATCTGTCGAGTCACCTCTCGCTTCTCGTTACTCAAAGTCTCGATCTGCTCTTCATATTCATGTGCCTTCTCCTCTAGCTTCGCCGACTCCTTGACCGCTTCGTCGAGCTTGGACTGGAGAACATCAACCTGGCGCTTGTACTGAAGTGAAACCTTCTCCTCGTTTTCTAAACGCTTCTGAAGATCCTCAACAGCGGCAGCAGCTTCAGCCCGAGCATCTGATTCAGCTGCACTCAGCGTATCTCTCCGGGCAATAGCGGCACGGGCAGACACAGGTGCAGTGGTTCGTAGCGAACGAGTTCGGGTATGGCCGTTGCTGGTAGGAGTAGATGACCGAGAGTTAGAACGTGATGGAGAAGGGCTCGTTGAAGAAGTCGAGTCAGCGTGAGATACTCGGCCAACACCACCCGCCGGGGGTTTCTTTGTTGCGGCAGACATGTTGCGATGATTCGGTTGGGCTGCGTTGGGTCGTATGCTTTTTAGCGACGGATCGTAAGAACAGCTGGCGGTGTCTTTGGAAGATGAGGGCGGTACAGGGTCATTCGTAGTCGAGTATAGATATTGTATGGTTTATAAAGTAATCGCAGCGTATTCTGCTTGCGGCCTGTTGTGTTGCACGTTCGCCCGGTGACCTGGAACGTAGACAATAGACCCAACAAGACGGGAGCTGAAATAGGAGTGTCCTGTCCCGTCCAATACAGTCTGTCTGCGCCTCAAAGGGACGTTGCCAGGTACGGGGTAGGGGCCAGACTCTAGCGTGTGGCGCTCGGCGTCTAGAAGGTCGATATTTCTGGGGCAGTCAAGCCTCGATGCTGTTGAAACAAGCTACGACAGTCGAGGAAATACTGTACTGTAACTATATCAACAACGCGGTCGATGGGTTGAAGAGTTAATCCTGGTTGTAAGACTTGCTAAAGAAGCGTACCTACAAAGCAGTGTATATGCTGAGAACAAGGCGCTATAGGTTAGCAACAGGCAGCGAAGAACAAAGAGATTGGAGAGAGACTGAAGTAATGCGTGTTAAATCAAAGCCTCCACGACATGCTATACAGTTAATTTCCGTCGTGTGCTCATACTGTAGCAGCCAATCTATATCCGTAACACTGCTGGCGCAGTAGCGTCGTAATAGGTAACATGTGGCTGTTGTCAATGCTGGAACAACCACTCTAGGGGCAATTCTAATGAATGTCACGGATCCTTCCCCAGAAGGTTTTATTTTGTTGACCTTGTGCTCTGAGAATCTCCCGCAAATCACTAGGCCGGGCCTTGATCAATGCATACTGTGCATGACCCTCTGCTGTGGTGTCTTGGATGATGCGACTGGAAATTACCACGGGAAGGTTTGTGATGCTGGGGTGGGAGATTTGACTGAGCAATTGAGATTAGATGGACCGAAACTGGCAATGTATCATTCTATTGGATTGAGCGATTAATAGCGGGAAGCTACTTTGTGTGTACAACAGCGTGTAAAAGCATAATTGTAGTTGATTAAGTGTGTACTACTACGTAGCAGTATCCGGAAACATATATACATAAGCCAAGTTAAGTCAACCATGAATACCAGTCCAAATATCGACACTAATAACACTTGGTGCAATCCCACCACAAAGTCAATAGAGCATACTAGTAACTAATGCGTTGCCGATAGCATTGGTTGCTGTCTGACAACCCCTGCATTCCTGGCCTCACTAGTAACTTGGGGAGCTATGGAGAGGACGAAACAGGAGCATAGTTACCAGTCAAGCGAGAATAGAAAAGGATGTCCAAGAGTAATAATGAGGAACATAACATGGGTACCTAGCATAAATTTCACATGTTTATATTCTATGCCAGACAACAACGTGTTGATGCAGCTTATAACGCATGGCCCACGCTAGCTTAGACAAGGCACACAATTTCATCACGATACAGATACTATCGATCACAGTGGACAAGACAATCATTGGCGGGGAACAATGTTCATGAGCTTTATTCTTTCATTGACTTGGACTGGTACTCGATACCAAGCCCAATGGAGCCCAAGACACATAGGTCAAGGGGAGAAGTGCTATGCTTTGCTTGCATCGCACGTTCTCACTAAGAGTCGTCGCTTTTCGTCACTCTGATTGGTATATCCTCAAATGCCCTGGACCGGTTTTACCCCAAAACGCCACAAAATGCAGACACTCTCAGCAGGACATTTAAGCCTGCTGGTCGCTGAGGATGTCGGAGTCACCAGCGTCGAGGATAGCCATGGTGGAGCATCGGAAGAGCTTACCGCAGGCGGTACCGAGCTCAATCTGTAGGACGACAAGTAAGCTAATGAACCCTCCAAAGTCGAGATGACTTCTTCTCTGGGTAGGCCGCAAGAACTGCAATTCTTGGGGCCAAAGAAACGTTGTCTAGCAAGCATTTCCGAGAAGATCATCTTGCAGCTTCCCACAAGATGATAGTATTTTGAAGGAGACGTGGCGAGTTGCAACTTACGTTGTTGCCAGAGAAGTGGTGGATGGGGGCCTTGGACAGCATGCTGTAGTACTCGAGCTCAGACTTGCGGAGAGGAGGAGTGTTGCCAGCAATGATGATGAGCTTGGCCTTGCCGGATCGGAGGCTCTTGAGGGTAGACTTATAACCAAGAGTGACTGAAATGTCAGTTAGCAACCAGCCCATTCGTTTTATCCAAGAACTGCACGCATACCCTTTCCGGACTTCATAACAAGCGCCAACTTGGAGTTGATGCTGTTGGCATCCTTCTTGCTCTTCTTCTGGGGGGCCATTGTGACTGTTGGGCGACTGGTTGGCGGCGACTTGTCGTTAGGTGATGGAGTGCTGAGGTTGAATGCTCTTAATTTTCAAGTCAATTTTTTATTTTGTGTGCCGCAGGTAAAACGCCGAGTCACGTGGTGAGCCACCTTGGTTACATAAGCATTCACAGCCCACATGCGTACCCAAGGACGCAGGGACGCCACGCTAATGGAGAGAAAAATTGTTATAGAGGTTATGCTATTGGATTCAGTCTAATCTCGGCCTTGTTATACTATTGCAATACTGAAATTCGTCTGCACTAGTGTAAGACATGATTAGATTTGCGCTTTGTTATGTGAGATGCGCGGTAAAGAGCAGGGGGTCCTGATGTATTGGAGGATCTTGAAGGATTTCTGTAGCAGAGAATTCCCAAAACTCTTGGTCATCTCCGACCCGTGTGGATTTAACGATGGTGTGAGTTCTGAACACTCCTCGAGACTAATATCGAATACTTGTTGAAGTTATGGATGCTCGTCCTTAATAAAGCGTCCACTAAAAAAAGGGTGGAAGTTGTAACCTGTGTATTCTCTCGACCAACAAGCGTGACGGTGGGTCATATTGGTTTTGTCGACTCGACTTTCTTCTTTCTTTTTCTTCTCTCAGTTATCTACAGTTATTAGTTAGACCCAGGAAGAACAGATTTTGGATGCTCACTTATGCTTGGCCTCTCAATAAGTGTAAATGCCATGCGACAGCTGCCATACTCGATAGCGACTTTGAGATATCGAAGCTTTATCTTGCCTTCTAAAAAGGAAACCCGTCTTTGGTTTCTCCTGGTTTGCGACCAGCAGCAAAATCCTCTGCAATCTCAGGATGTTGATCAGATATCTCACTGGTGTTTGAGCTGTGAAGTCTAATATTTTGCCTTTGATTCAGTGTGGCAATGGCAACGCAGACAACTGACGAAATCATCCTCAAACGATATTATTTTACCCCAGCCCAAGCATCTGCTCCTCCTGCAAGGACGCTGGTAGATTTCCCCTGAAAGCTAATACAGCCCAACACCAAGCCAACTTGGCCGGAAGAAGCTGGAATGATTCTCTCCCGTTTAGACCCGCGGTTGAAAGTGTGCAAATCTGAACAGCAGATCGAAGCTCTTGTCCATAGCATCCTCTAATAGCCCTTATATAGACTAAATCTCCTAGAACTTGCATCTAGCCATGCCACTTTTCTTCGCAGTACCCATAGAGTTGAGCCCACACCAGATAACTCGGTCACGACGCTTCGTATTGCCCAACTTACCTAGAATTCTACACTTGATGAAGTTCAATGGCCATATTGGCTTTATCGAGAGTCCCGGATGTAGTGCCCTGATGTTGTCCGAATAGATTTACGCCACCATCTAGCTTCCCAGGGACTTGTGACATGATCATCAGTCCGTGTTGTTATACCATTGCACAGTTTTCTCAGGTCATATTCAGAAGAAAGAAACACCCAGAGAAACGGTGTACTGCTAAATATGAGAACATCGGGATAACCTCATTCTACAAACCACTAATAATCAGGTCTCTTCTTGATCTTTAGGTTAAGATTCAGATTATAGAATCTCTTCCTTCTGTTGCATATCTTCTTGGGCAATAGCGAGACGAATATACGCTATGACCTTAATATTCGCTGTTATCAACAGCATACACTCTTATAAATATCCTATCATTTAAACGTTCTTTATCATTACTATAATAAAGAATTTACTATATTCCATACTTAAATTATTAGTTTCTTCCATTTATTCGGCGCAGAGTCATCTTCTCTTCTCGAGTCCTTTATTATCCAACTCAAAGTCCTTTCTCCATCTAAACCTACTGCGATATGTACACACTCCCCTGATATGTATCTTCTGTTTCAAATCTCTTCAACTTTGCTGGAATTTGAATTTATCATTGCTGGCTTTCCTGCTGGCTTGCAGCCCTGGCATTCTACGTACCTCTCTACTTGATCTGAGTCCTCAGTTACAGGCTTTAGATACGCAGACAACTGCGGTATCACGACTTTCAGCAATAAATTAATAAGGCTACCCTCAACGCTCAGGATATCCTTAACCATACGATTGTTTGGGGTCTGAATAATCGTATAACTCTCTCCCACACCAAGACGGAAACAATGCACTTCTCGCGCATTCAGTGTAGCATAACCCTCCCTGATCATCTTCGACAGTCATCCCAATTATGCTATGGAAGAAAAGACTCTACAAACGTGGTCTAAGCCTGACCGAACATCGGCGAAACACATAAGCCGTTCCTCAGAGATCTCGAACGGGCTCTCCTACCAAACCGACAAGCTTCAAATTGTCCCTATCAGAGTGATCCGCGGCCGCCACCCTACAATATATTCATCCATCACATGCATACCTATTAACTAACATCGAATTTGGCATTGAGCTACTATGCCTCCCTGGAGCTTTGCAACTAGTCGGTAAGTGAAATCGCAGACGGCAAGGACATGAACTAACATGAGCTTATTCTCCCAGGTCACCTCGCACCACACTCAGACGATCCTCGAAAAATCTTGAGCTCCTCGAGTTATTTCTTTCTCTCTAGGAAGTATGTTATGCTACTAAAAGCTCATACCTTTTACTCAGTATCCTCGGCCAACTCGTCCTAACCTAATGCCACCATCCATTGATCCTCTCTACCTTGTCCTTCCATTACCATTCCTGTCTTCGCTGCTTTTGCCTCTACCTCAGCCTCCCGTTGTGGCTGTCGGGTTCACTACCTCCTCTACCCTCGACACTCCGAAAAACTCCCATGTCACTCATCCATTCAAGAATGTATCTCGATCAGCCCACAAGACGAACTCCTCATCTCTACATATAATTTTGATAGTCATCGATCTCACAAGACGAAAAAAGGCCACCTACAGTCTTGCATTCGCCGACTTGGATTCAGAACAATCCCGTATCTAGGTATTCATATTTCTACCCACTTACATCAGCAACTCTACGACTCACTCTTATTTCTCATGTCAACCACCCAGTCCAGCTTTATCCGTCTAAGCCTGCCACTCAGAATACTAATATACTTATGGCTTGCTACTAGATAACAGTAAGGATCTCGGTTCACCTTCTCAGTTCGATGCAGGGAGTTTCTCTCTCGACAACACAAAAACCATTGAAGTTCGCGTCAGCCTTGTATGCAGTCGCAATCAAATCAATCGCGAAATGAGTAGCAAACTTGGCAACACAACGGGCATAAGCTACACCAATTTAGAAAACCATAGACTACTACGTCACTACATATGATACCGCAATAACTTCGAGGCAGTAATGCAAGTATATGGATTAAAAAGATCAAGTCCTCTGAGGCTGACCAAGAAATAGTAGTAGGCGATATATTGCAACTGACCAACTTGACTTGGAACAGACTTCACAATTACCACCAACAAAGATATTCTGTTCTATACCCCTCGTAGTGCTTCTTGACTTCGACACAAGCTTTAATTATGGCGAAGCACACACTTCTAAAAGAGTTCCACCTCTAAGCGCAAAAGGCGCCAATCCTACAGTTGTGCCTTCTGGATCGGGATCACTATTTTGTTCAAGAAAGCAAGGGTATCATTCTCAGGGGCAGGAGCGCGAAGAGGAATCGTGGTCGACCACAGGTTGGTAATGCTAGACAATTAGGGTTCTTCGTGCTAAGCGGGTTGAAGATTGATGGCTACTATCACCGGCGGCGAAGACAAACACGAAGTCCATAAAGCAAATCATCTGTCATCTTAAACTTCTTTGGGAGGCACCTAAGCAGAACGCAACGCTAAACTAAATCTCCCCTTATCCACCAAAGTGTACCCCTTCGGAGACAAGAACGGCATACCAGGGTGAAAGCGCTCGCGTTGAGAGATGCGGGTGTCCAATGGGTAATAGCTGTAGAGAATCGAAGGAGCACGGAGACTTGGGGAGAGGTAGCAAGGTGTATAGGGATTAAAGGGATTAAAGAACAGAAATCAACGGTTTCTAATCAAAAAAGGAATATTTGTTGATCCTCTCTACTGTGTCGTGTTGGAGTCGTTGGAAAACGAACACTGTTGTATAGTTCTTCTTGAGTAATCCTCATCTAGCGGCAAAGTGTATAAGAAATTGAAACAATGGAAGCTTGATTTTGCCTTTCTTTACATAGATCCCTCTATTAGACCTGAGCTGGCAGTCTAAAGTCGTCCCTTCTATAAAACGCCGAGGGGCTACGCAAACCCTCATCACGTGAGTAACGCCGATGACATAAGCGTTGGCCACCACCTCGAAAATGCTTACCAATCTGGGGTTCATCAGTTGGGGCAGTCAGGATTCTTTTTGTCGGGTTTGTCTTTCCTCAAACACAACACCTAACCGAACAGTCCATCAACAATCCGACAAAATGGCGCGCCGTCCCGCTCGTTGCTACCGATACTGCAAGAACAAGGTGAGTTTTCTTGCGCTCGACGTTGATGAGAATTATTGGGAGATTTCGGTGCCTCTGGGAGTCCTTTCATGACGAAATCCCTCCCACACTGCTCCCGCTCCTTCGCGGGGGGTCTCTGACGACGATCAACGTCTTCTGTGACGATGTAATCTCATACTGACTCTTCCTCCAGCCGTATCCCAAGTCTCGGTTCAACCGTGGTGTCCCCGACCCTAAGATCCGAATCTTTGATCTCGGCCGAAAGCGCGCCAACGTCGATGACTTCCCTCTCTGCATCCACCTCGTTTCCAACGAGTATGAGCAGCTGAGCTCTGAGGCTCTCGAGGCCGCCCGTATTTGCGCCAACAAGTACCTCGTCAAGAACACCGGTAAGGAGGGTTTCCACCTCCGAGTCCGTGCTCACCCCTTCCACGTCGTCCGTATCAACAAGATGTTGTCTTGTGCCGGTGCCGATAGACTGCAGACCGGTATGCGTGGTGCCTGGGGTAAGCCCAACGGCACTGTCGCCCGTGTCAACATTGGCCAGATTCTCATGAGCGTCCGCACTCGTGATGCCAGTATGTGAAGCCCATTTGCCACTTTGGAATCATATTACTAACCAGCTACCAGACCGAGCCATCGCTCTCGAGGCCCTCCGCCGATCTCAGTACAAGTTCCCTGGCCGACAAAAGATCATTGTCTCCAAGAACTGGGGCTTCACTCCTCTCCGACGTGAGGAGTACCTCGACAAGAAGGCTGCCGGCCGTGTCAAGGTCGACGGTGCTTACGTCCAGTTCCTTTCCAACCACGGTTCTCTGGAGCGCAACATCCGCCGCTTCCCTGATGCTTTTAAGTCTGAGGCTTAAAGGAATTATGGATGGGATGGAATCTGGGTTTTCTGGCGTCAAACTGGCTTGTCAAATAAGGACCTCCTGAAACTTTACTGGTTGAAGGATACCGATCAGGCAAATTGAAATCTTGCATTCAGAACTGTGTCATCTTCTACGCCGTGCAATGTTGATATTGAAAAGACGATGTCATTGTGTGCCTTTCGACTTGGAAAGAAATATAGGCCTTATCGCAGCCGGAGATCGTGACAGAAAGATCTGGCTTATTAGATTTCTTCACTTCTACTTCTCGCTGTGCCCCTCAGTAGCGAAGCTGAAGTCTGCATCGTCTTAATTATAGTTGTCAGACTGTAGCTTGATATATCAGCTCTAGCCTGACATTCCTCCCTGATCTAAAGTGGTGATTGGCGGGATGTGTAGCCCGCCCAGCCACTCACATTCCAACTGAGGTGGTGTTCTCAAGTATGATCATCAGATCCCTCACCTTGTTGCAATACTGATGCAGGAGGACTATTACTGTTCTATAGCTCTCACCTTTGATTCTAGGATACTTATAATGGCACAAGTAGAGAAAATTTCCCAAAAGACTACTGGCAGAGACATAGACATTGTCTTGTTGGGGCAATTTGAAAACAAAGTTATGTCTCTATCCGGGCCACATGACTTAACTTGGGTGATTTGTGACGCCATCCGGGTCACAGGTAGCGCACATCCTTCTTCTCAACGTTGGTAGAGAGCCATCAGGGGTCATCGTTGGACAAGAGCGCCCCGTAGCTCAAGGGAACATGAATCGCAGGGTCGTATGGGATGAAGAATTTTTTTTCTCTTGGGTTGCGAAACCTCTTTCGTTCTTTGCGAAGAATATATCCATACAGTACAGTCAGAAACACCAGAGCCAAGTTTGTTTGTTAGGCGATGTACCTCTGTGGCGTCGGGTTGCTGCTGCTCAAAGATAAGGATAAGGTAGCGTCTGTTAGCACAGTCAGATGCATGAGAGGGTGGCTGGAAGCACCCGTCGGCTGCCATGCGGTTGTGTCACTTTGCGGGAAAATGGCGGGCTACCTCAGATCTGTCTCTGCTGGCGGCAAGGTACCTAGAGTACTATGTAACTTGTCGTCCATGCATCCGATCTTGGCAGTGGGTACCTATGTGCCGGCCTTGAACGTGGACCATTTTCCTTCTCGAAGGATGCAACGATTCTTTAACCGTACGATACCTTATCGTAGCCTCATCAACTCATGGTTGCAGTCGAAACATCGGTCAGCACAGCATGAAGTGATAAGCAGGTCCGAAATGCCATGATGAGGCTCGGGCTTTGTTACAAAAGATTGTTGCTGTGCCCGTCCACGTCAGAAGCAGGGAAGCAGGGTTGCGTGTCTTTAAGCGGTCTTAATGTCAAAACTGTCTAAAACAATGCGTTACACTCAACAGAGTCCACTCGCATGAGTCGCGAGACACGGCTGGATATCATAACATTATGCAGTGGTACTTTCTACCCGTCTATCCGGGTGCTGTTTGTCTGATGAGCTTGAGTCAAAGCCAGCTGAGCTTGACTGGCAATGGCGGGTGTATGATAAGTTGCCCACCAAGTGAACACGCGAGCGTCTAACCCCCCCCCACCTGCCGATCAACCCCCGACTACAGCGTCTGGATGACGCCCATGAGCGTAGCATCCCTCTAAGGTACGGATACAGGCCTAGCTTCCACTCGGGTTGCTTGACTGGTCCCCTCCAAAGGTTCCATCCTGTTGTTATCCTTCCCGCATCTTTCCTCCCTATTTTCAGCGAGACTATAAACTCTTTTCTTCCTCAACACCCTTGTTCCTGGCTCTTCATTCTTTATCTTCGACAACTTCCTTTGACCTTGGTCTGCTCGAGGTTGTTGTTGACCGCGAGCGTCTAAGCTTTCTGTCACTTTGTCCCACTCTGCTCGCATATCGCCTCTGCAAACCCCCGACAAAGGCGGACATATCTAAGGGGGTCCACTTCCATCACCTACAACGCATCTTATCTTGTCCGCCGTTTCTTATCGGACTCAAACTCACGACTTTCACACGTCGAATACAACGAGCGCTACCGCCATGGCTTTTCATCAGCCGACTCGACAGTCGGTCCAACGAGTCGTACGGCCTCTGGTCGACGAGCAAGAGCTACCTCGAAGAGAGGCACCCATTACTCAAGAACGCCAGCCGGAAGAGTCGCAGACATGGGTGCTCTTCGCGCCGACTGATGTGACGACAACTTCATATCTTACCGAAACGGATCACTCATTACAAACACCTGGAAGATCGAGAGTGGGGGATTTGGGAAGCCTGAACTCGGCTGCGAAATCGGAGGCTGACTCACGACCATCCGCCTCAGCATCTGCCCTCGTTGATGAGGATGACGCCGAGTTGGATAGTCTCGACGGCCACTTACCCGGGTTTCGTTTGTTACCTGGTGCACACTACCAGCAACTGGAGGAACACCATGGATCTGTGCCCGTATTTCCTGGTCATGATGGTCTAGGGTCTTTCCACCTTGATCAGCCTACGCTCGGCGCCGAGGCCCAAGAACAAATATACCAGTTCGAGCGCTTCAACCCCCGAAGGCAATATCAACGAAAGGAGAGCTTCGACTTGAGGCAACTTGACGTGGAGCATGACCAAGTCCATGAGGCTGAAAAGCGCCAAAGAATCGAGGCATGGCGATTAGAGCACAGTCGAGTGCTGCTAGGTGAGATTCAGCGTGAGACAAGGCGGAGGCGGCTTTCACAAGCATCTCTTCACAAACACCCATCATCTAATGTTGCCTCGGTTCTACCGCGCCCTGCGTTTGATGTAGAATCAGATAATATGACTTGGCACGATGAGGACGCCTTGGAGACATGTGCTGAGTCAGAGGGCTTCTTCTCCAAAGTTACTAGAAGGTTCCTACGAGATGTTGTGGGAATGGATGAACGATCCATATCGATTCTACTAGGGGAAACAGTACCTGAGGACAACGAGGATCTATCTTCAACACCCCGCGCTTCTCAGCACCTGGCCTGGGAGCCCCAGTTGTCCAATAATAGAGAGGAGTGGCAGTTGCATATGCTGGAGAAGATGTCGAGAGAGCTCGGTTCGCTTGTGAGCCAAATCTCACATCATCCCGGCGCATTCTCAACATATACACGAGTGCAACAGATGCCGCTGCCCTATGCTGGCCTTCCAATTATTCCAGAATCCAACTCCTCTCCATCAGTCACAGACAACATTAGACCAACGGAGCCGGGGCACTCATCATTCCCCCAATTCAAGCCGACAATACAAACCTCATCACATCCCATCGGCATTCATGGCAGGCCATCTGAGCCATCAGCCGAACCGGCGCAAGCATCTAGACAAACAACCCCAATAGGCAACACTTTTACCCAAGAGGAATGGGAGAAGGATCTCGATATGAAACTAGTGTTTCGATATTTGCGTTCTCGGTTTATGCCACGAAGCAGCAACCCGCCTCCCTCGACACCAGCTCATCTGGCAACGTCGAATAGCCAAGACACAGCTGCCAAACTGGCCCGCGTGCGGCAACACCACCCGCTGGTTTCACGCATTCGGCCTTCGGCCGAGCGTCGGACGTTCAAAGCAACGACGCCTGGCAGTCCGGTGGCAATTCGGCATCCAAGCAGTTGCGCGAGTCAGAGCACAAGACGATCAGCTCGGCGAAGCAGTGTCTCATCACGGCATTACTGGGATATTGGTGGATCACTGGGTACGGCTTCTGTCATTGCATCTAATGGTCCGATGGGCAGCTGGGGCGAAGTATGATGATGGATGATGATGATGATGATGAAGAAGATGATGTATGCGAAGGTACGACAAGTGTTGGCGTACAAGGCCGTGTTATGACGCTCGCATTATAACGGCAGCATCAATAGCGTTGTATGCATTATTTGGGATTTTATTCGATGTAAGTTTTAAAACATTGGCCATCACCACTATTAGAAACTATTTCAAGACGAGATTTGGAGTTTTTCTGGCATGATAGATTTTATTTTATTTTACGATCCTGATGGGCTTGCTATATGGCAAGCTTAAATCTACACCTTACCTTGAATGCAACCGGACAACCCGATATCGCCTCCTTCTCACGAGAAAATCAATCAACTGTCTCGCAGTGAAATCTCTTTTATTTTTCGTCCCATTTTTCCTCACATATTTTACCGCCTTCACAGAGCCAGCCGTTACTCAGGGCGGGGACCCAGTTGACGCCTCACTGAACGAGTCGAGATTAGAACGCAACCAAGCAAGATAATCACGTCAATCCTGGACGCGAAATGTAGCAGCAAGAGAAGCCGATAGCCAATTATGCCTCTAGCCTCGTGAGACAATGGCCTCGATGAGGCATCTTGTCAACTTTTGCACGGTCTTTCTCACTACTGGTGAACAGTATCGAGTGCTGTACCCGTATGGGCAAGTTATCTTGTGAGTGGTGCAAGTCCTCAGCACCGTACTATTCACTCAACACATGACACAGCAAAGCAGCATTTCACTTGTAGTTTCTCGCTATTTGGTCTGTTGTCCTTTAAATCTATCACCTATATGCTAGCATGCCTTGTGTCGTAAAGCTATTGATTTGACTCAACTTAAACGAAACGGGCAGAAGAGGGAGGCGCCGTTCCCTCCCGTAGGGCGGCGGGGCATTCACTGGCTGCGGAAGCATCCTATTGGCCAGAAATTCTTATCTGGAAGCGCTTCCCTGTGTTTTTGTACCTTTTGGTGAGCGTGCACTGGCGTGGGCACTTAATTTGGCGGGGTAAGCAGGTGAAGTAGCCCTGAAAGTGACTTGGAGAGGAGCGAGCTCTGAGACAAGCGGTGCTGCTTTAATGAGTTCCGTGTTCCCCTGCATTTATTTTAAGACGTCTTGTACGAACGGGAGTTAAGGCTTCATTTTCTTCAACGGTCACCGTTACTGAAAGGTTAAAATATGAAAATCGTCAGTCGTCTCAAGTGACTCGTCGCTGTAGACATGAGATGACCATCTTGTTCACTATATTGAGCTTTTTTTCTGTTATGAGATCACTGTATTGTACTCTGTATTTCTCTCTAATTCCCCCTCGCTAAGGCGGCTATGGTTTCTTGCCGTAAATGGTAATAGTGCGTCAACAGGGTGCGCGTGTCGACGCCGTCGAGGCGTGTTTCTGCTGGGGGGGAGGAGAAAGGCATCCCCGTCCCCGTCCTCGTCCTGTCCCATCTCGTGAGCCACTCGAAGAGTCGTCGCCTTGTTCGCCTTGTTCCATCCTTCATAGGCAGGCAGGCATTGGATACCCCTCCACCTCTTGCTCTCGCGACTTTACTTCTCGTCCACTCTATTCTGTTCGCCTGCGATTCCTCTGCGTCTCCTGAGCTCCCATCATATAAATTGCGCCGTCCCCTCCATCGACGACCGTCTACTTCCCTTCCCTCCTGTTCGCGCTCTGGTCAGTCTTCTTCATTTGTGTTGGGATCGCGTTCCGTCTTGCTCGCCCAGTTTCCATGGATTTGCGCCCGGAGACAATTTCAACCTCAACAGCCAGGACATCTTCTCTAATTGATATTGTAGTGCGATGAACTGAAATTAGGCGGCCGCTCTGCCTGCGACCCGTCTGGGCCTGGTTGAGGGCCCGTGACACACCATCACGGCCTCCGTCTCTTCAGCCAGTTGCGATATTATACGTTTTCTTTTATACAGCTCTCTTCTTCCAAGGCTCTCGAGCCTATCTTCCCATCCGCCCTCGATCTTGGTCTCGCGACATGAGCGCGCGTAGCTCCCAATGGCAGCGACCCCGTTCGACCCGTCCCATTTCACCCCAAATACCTTCGATATATACACAGATGCTGTTGCTGTCAGGACGCCGACCCTCAGCTTGCCAGGAGGAGCTTGCGGTTTCGTGGACCTAAACCTTGGTGCCAATGGAGCTAGATGCGGATGCCGGAGGTTCTGGAGTCGCTGCCCAACAGGCAATCTTGTACCGGATCAATCCCAATGGTGTATGTGTAATCACCATGCCTGCTATCACGAGGAGGGAACTCGTGATCTCCAGCAGCCCGAAGTGAGTATACCAGGCCAGGAGAACGAGAAACCCAGGACTGGACGGGAACCGTTAAGCCCTGTTATGGATATGACTATCAAGACGCCCCCTGTGGTCCCTGGAATGGATTTCTCGAGTTTCAATGCAGGAGCCTTATCTTTTATCCAAAGGACCCCAGACCAAAGGACACCAGACCAGAGGACGCCAGTGGATGCCGGACCGTACCCCAGGATTACTGCCAGTCCAAACCCAGGTGCTTCTGCCTCGATTCCGGATACCCTGAGTTGGGGCGGTTTTCTTCAGTCACAGCCATGTCCTTCTGCTATACCGCCAATACCAGCTCAATGTTTAATGGCCTCCCAAACAGGATCAACAACCTCTTCGGCCCAAGCGAAGTACCTCCGCCCTTTTGCAGGAAAGGGACTTCAGACTCTCAATGGCGTTGTAGGAAGCAAACTTCCATCTCCAACCCAGGCCAATACCCAGGATTCTCAACCAGTTGCTGTGCCTCAAGAACAGCCGCCGCAAGTTAACTCTTTTACATGGGCTTCTCAGGATCACAAACTGCCTGATACACCTCGTGCGGATACGCCAACTCAATCTGAACCTCGAACTGCAGCCTTTAGTGCAGCAGTTTCGCGTCGCGCATTTAAGAACCTTTCCGACACTGTGAGCGGCCATGACCAACGGCTGGACCGGCTGGAGACGGTCTCTTTTACAGTCGCAGGACATGACGAATGCCATGAGAAGCATGATCACGCTGATATCCGCATGGCTGATCTGGAAAGTCGAGTGGATGAAGTTGAGAAGCTCGTTAATGACAACAAGAGTGTTATGAACGATAACAACAGTGTTACGTCTCGCCGCGGTGACGATGCTAGCCTTGTGTCGGTCTCAACCAACGCCACAAGCCGGCCAACCCACTCACAAGAGCTTTGGAGCCAAGTCCAGTCTCTACAAGCGCAGGTTGTTCAGCTACAGGCATTGATGCCCTCCCCTAATCACCCGTTTGAGATTGAAGTAGTCTTTCTGCCTTTCCCCCTTAAGAAGGTGTGGCAGGAGGCTCAGCAATTCAAGAATGAGCCCCAAATCTCCAATGACGACTGGACACAATTACCCATGACACATAGCACGGGAACTTTACGGTCTGAAATGTCGCTCTATCCCGACTGGATGGCCTCTGATCAAGACTCGAAATGGTTGTTACCGAAAGCTTGTTCCGACAAGAGCCTTATCGACCGACGATTGCGCAGCCGTGGTCTGGTAAAGACTATATCTATTAAGGGTTCAGATGCCAGGAGCGTTACGATGGCCATGAATGCGGCCTTCGGAAATGTCTTTCGCGAGATGAACATTTTCTCTCGTCCCCAAACTACAGATCCCCGTTCATCCACGTTTCTGGGACTTCAATCTACTTGGGTTCCTCTCCGCAAAATCCACAAGGATTCGCGACTACGTTTCCTCAGCCCTGCTGAGATGATGACGCCTGCGGTGTGGGATGTGCAATTCCTCAGTCAAGTCATGATGAGAGCTTCTGAGCCTAGATTGTTCATCACCCACCCTGATGCCTATCTCCAAGACTTTCAGGCATACGAAATGGGCTGGACGTGGCAGATGCTGAGGGAGATGAGTCCAGTTGTCCCTGATGTATCGGCTTCACTGGATGATAGCAAGGCCTTCGAAGAGTGTTGGGCTTGGATCGAGCAGTTTGATGAGCCCCCCAGCGCAGACAGCTCCATGAGCGTGCGGAACGAAAAGGCGCCAACTTCATCATCACCATCACAGACATTCTACCCGGCTTTGCAAGCAATCAAATCGTCAAGCCCGTCGATGATGCGTGCTCAGTCACCTTTGCTTGGCAGTCGGAGAGGTTCACGTCCACCTCACATCCGGACATGCTCGATGCCCATGGCTGCTCCGATTCAAGTCTCACCTGCGCTCAGTAGACGACGTGTCGCATCGTACGGGCAGAGTCGCCGCTCATCTCCTGCTTTACATACCAACTCCCAGTCAGCAATTATGAAGCGTCGTCGTACGAGATCTCCCAGTCATCATCGATTCACCCCGAGATGGACTGCCTCGCCAAGTCCCATGCCCCTTGGTCTCACAGATCGTCAACCGGCGCGGGGCACTACACCTTTCGCCTACGCTACACCGTACAGCAACGCGCCTCTCCAAGAACGACCTGTTCGCACAGGAAGTTCTGCGCCTGCTGCCATCCATGATGACTTTGACGACGATTCTGATTTGAATATTGAGATTTACGAGAGCGGCTCGGAAGACATGGAAGATGGCGAGAGCGTGAATGATATGGGGATAATCACACGCAATCAGACAATCATAGATCAAGGATCTCAGGGCTGGCAACTCCCAGAAGATGAGCCATGGCCCGGGATCGAGGACCAGAACGATGCCGAGGATGGTGAAAACATTGATCCTCACCAAACAGACCCTGGTAGTAACGTCAGCAGCCAGCCGTCTGAGTATCCCAGCACGCAGAATGCGTGGCCTAACAACGACACGACCGAGTTCCAGATTCACGAAGATGACGATAGTAGATCTTGAAGAATTCAAGCCACGCTCCACTTGATCAATGCCGCACGAAGGAACGACAACGTTAGTTTTTAACTACATGTATACACCTACCCATCTCTGTCAACAGTTGGCTGTGTCTCTGTCTCTGTCTCTGTCTTGCCTCGCTTTGCTTCTTTTTTGCAATTATACGTTTGGCGTTCATACGGAAAGGTTCTGGTTTACAAGGCGTTCCTGCAATCAAGGTTATGGAGGGTTAAGATGCTGGGCGAGGAAATAAGGGCGTACGATACATGGGATGGGATAAGTTGCAATGCTTCAAAGGCGAGGCTTGACACCCATCTTGTTATGGAAAGATTGTACCTTGACGCTGCGGGAAAAGTTTGTAAACCTGTGAAGGATCTTTTGTATCACGATATCAGCTCACTTCCTCCTCTTTGTTCAAGCTTGTTGAAAGTAAATACCAAGCAAGCAAGCAAGCCGCAGCCTTCAATTCGAAGCCCTTGTTGCTTTACATCTGTCTCATGTATAAGGAAGCGAGCAACAGAATTAGTTTCAACAGAAATGAAACCCACTCAATTATGAACGGCTTACTTGGTTTTGTTATGTAAAAGGAGCAAGCAAGGCTCAGCTCCAACGGGTGTGTGTATCGTATCATACTTGCGATCAACATATCAATTGGTTCAGTCATTTCCACCAAGGCCCGCTCCGGAGGTGGACCAAAGACACCGGGGGGGGGGAACATGATGAAAGCTACCACAAGTGGAAATATCTGGAGAGAAAAATAAGGGCACCAAGTTCATGCTCATGGTCCAGAGTCGTTCCACCACCCCACGCTGCGCTATGTTGTGTTGTGTTTTGTTTTGTTTATTAACACCTCTTCTTGTCCCACTGTCGTATTAGTTGCGGTTAAGCCAGAAACGGCAGCAATTGGGCACAATATACGGGTACAGATACTCCATACAAGATTGGTGAATACCTAAACAAACACGGATTGCCGGTAATAAAGGCCAATGCGCTTCTTGGTGTCTTACCAGGTCATGCATGATACTATCCTCGTTGCGGCTTGAAGCCTAGAAAGGTACAGTACAGTACCTACCTGCCTTACGTATATGCCTCGAAAACCTTGATCGCAGTCACCGCCTGACTGTACCTAAGGTATTAACTACATGGTCTGGGGCCCCAGGGGATTGTCGATGCCCAAAATGACGGTGCCGTCATCATCAGTTTCTGTTTGTGCTTGTACTTGTGCTTGTGCCTCTGGGCGGTGGGCATCAAATTTTTTACCGGCCTTGCCCATGCCCCCACCAACCGGAAGCTGTTGTAGCTATTCCAGGCGCAGGTACCTGCACCTGTACAACTCTCGCAGGTGTTACACGCGGTTCGTTAAAAAGTCAAGACTCCTCCAGCTCCCGCTTTTTTCTTCACCTCCACGAAACATCACCACCACCACCTCCACCACCTCCTCCTCCATCGGCTCGTCGCTTTCTTCTTCTTCTTCTTCTTCTCAATCTTTTCGACATCTCTCTTCTCGTTTCTCTACATCTAGCAAAATGTCTTCCGAGGAGATTACCCACGAGACCATCAAGGGTATGTTTTCTTTTTTTTTTTTTTTTTTTTTTTTGCTTTCCTGAAGGGGAACGTTAGGGTGATCCGGGAGAGAGTCAAGGTATCCTAGATGGAAGTCTAAAATCTCGGGTGTTCACAGTAGAGGTCGGTTCATGGTACTGACTCGAGATCTGTAGAGGTTGGGTTGGGTCGATCACGCTGTTTCTGGTCATAGCCAAACCCTGTTTGATACTTTATCGCCAACGGTCATAGCGGTCGGGTCGTTGCTTGTGTGAACCTTTTGTATGCAAGCTGCAGAATGTGGGTTCCCCAAGGAAACACCCCAACCATCATTGTCGTGTTTGAGGGCGTTAGCAAGGAGCTCATCGATGGCACTCTCGACATCATTTGGCGACTCGCTGATATTTGTTTGAGATTACGGGCATTCCTTATTCTTCACTACTTGTACTGGTATCCCTCGGTATCGCCAAAATTCCTCTTTGACGTTGAAGATTTCTGCCCTATCACCCAAAATCCTCGACAGCAAACTCTCATGCCTTTCGATTTTACCGACAAGTAACCGCCGCTCTCCTTTGAAGCAACTTAAATAGTCGTATTTCAAAAGCAATTCAATCGTTTCAAATTAACGTTTTTGGTATTTACATTCTATTCAGCCTAGTGCTCTTAGGCGATTGATTTGAGTTGAAATGTGCCGATAGAAAATTAGAACCGCAGCCATAGATTTCTTACCCGAGAGCTGCTGAGTCAGGAATTGCAGGGCCCAGTAGCTGCATTCACGAGGTAGGCTCATCACGAGAGAACTGACCAGGGGTATCATCTCATTTTAATCCATTTTGTTAAATTTAATTCAACTCTAACCCTTCGATTTAATCACAAGTGCCCTCAAATTGACTCCTCTGAAACCTGATTGAGATTAGAGTATCATTACGAAGTACTTTGACCCAAGGTCAGGGAAGCACGGGCCGATTACTAATGATGCTAAGTGGCTGGTTGTGGCTGGAATCTGAGTCAGCTGAGGTTGGCTTGTCAACAGAAAAAAACACTCAGAGAAACGCGGCACCCCACTCCACATGGGAAGACCAAAATCATCACAAACACCAGCGACCAGTAATGATAATGCAGCGATAGAATGAACGACGTCGAAGTAATTGAGTGGCTATACAACATTGAGCCAGCATCTGGCGAATTCTATCTCACGCAAGCCCCAGCAACAAACCGTAACGGAGGGCCTCCATCGCCACCTGACTCCCGCAAGAACCAGAAACGCATCGCCATGAGCGAAAATGAAGAACCCGATCCTAAGAGAAAACGGATTCTCGATGCTGTTGATCTTGAAAGGACGCCCAGGGCTCTCAAGAACCGGGGCTTTCGCCATAATGAATCACCTTCAACTTCCTTACCGCCATCTCAGTCTCAGTCTCAGTCTCAATCTCAGTCTCAGTCTCAATCTCAGTCTCAATCTCAATCTGAGGCGTCGGGCCGCTCGTCACCATCCAAACAACTCCAACTCGCCAACCTCGAGATCGATCCTAATGGCTTCAAGAGACATGCCCTTGCTCTGAAAAACCCAGAACTGCCAACAGCCCTGCGAGAGATGCTGATAGATCTTCAGAGCTGTAAAGGCAGCGGCCTGGGCATTGTATCGGATCGTTGGCAACAGGAAATTATGACCCGTGCGCTTCAAGACCCTGAGTTCTGTGTTTTCTTCCCGCACATGTTTACTCCTGCTGCAGAGCGCGATGAGCTTGGTTCAACGCCGTCGCCTGACGAGGCTACCTACTTGGCACAGATGGCCGAGCAATGTGAAAATACGTCGCAGAATGAGGCAGGTTGGAATATGATGGTTCATTATCCTCTCCTGGACAAAGCCATCTACGGACCCCAAACACGACGCCAGAGTCAACTCGTTGGCTTTGCGCCCTGCACCACGGCGAAGATCATCCGTGAATACCACTCCATCACAACGCAGCCCAAGATGGTTGACTTCTGCACTTTTCTCAATCCCGATCCCTACATCGACCCAGCAGCGTCAGAAGCAATAGAAAAGATCCGTGGCCTACTTCCACTCACAGTCATCAATCACACAGCATTCGAATCCCTGCGCGAAAGTCCTATCGCCGTCAGCATAGAAACAAAGGCACCCAATAAGTCCACCTCGGGGGCAGTTGAGCTTCAGCTGGGAACATGGCATGCTGCTCAATGGCGGTTCTTAGAGCATCTCGTCGCACTCTCGGGAGGGTCGTTCAAAGACCTACCTTATTTACCTGCCGTTGCTGTGGAGGGGCATAGGTGGAGTTTTGTTGCGACCACTAGGACGGAGAAGAAGACAAAGTTGTGGGTTGCCTATGAGTTTGGGTCTACGTCGGATGTGCTGGGGGTTTATAAGACGGTTTGGGGGTTACAGCGGCTGTGCCAATGGACCAGGGAAGTGTATTGGCCCTGGTTTCGGGCAAATGCCTTGGGGCTGGCACCACAACCCAGTGAGAAGTTAATAGCAGGTTGAGGTTTAATAAACAACGAAGAATACATTCACTCCAGCATCCGTCGCGTTATTGCAATGTGCACATCGCACTCTCTCTTCTCACACATATGTGTTTCCTCTACTCCCATCAACTACTCGTAACGATCGCAATACTATCTCTTGCCCTATTTATGTTCGTGCCACCTCGATTTCAGCAGGGTTGGAGATGACCGTGCAAGTGAGCATATAATATGTTATTTCTAGGAACGTACTCAAGAATAGTTATTTTGCAACGGGCATGAAACTCTGTAATTAACTATTGTTCATAACTTAGCCCTGAAGAAAATAGGTATAAGAATATGATGCTGAAATAGCATCCCGGACGTCTGATATTATGATCGGAAGGGCCTGTTTAAACCTAAGAGCTCTTCCCGAGAGTTTGGAAACAAAATCTTCAAAAATAATTTACTACTAGATACTGCGCATACGTGTCTCTATCGAATAGAATTATTTAAAGAAATCAAACTAGTTGACATGGCGCGGCTTTCGAGCAGGAGCAGATCCAAGATATTATACCCCAACTCGTTTCTAGCATAACTATACAATCAGTAGTAATCCGCATGTCTTATTTCAAGAACACCACATCGCCCAATCGAGTCGACTTACGCCGTCGCTAGGCCATTTACCGGGTCCGGAGGCCACCAGAAACCGGGTCCTGTCCTTCTCATCCGAATTGTTGTTATGCTTACACTACTGAACAATCTCCTATAGTTAACATCCGTGTGTTGATAAGGCTTCTCTTGTGTATGTGTTCGAATATGATTCCTGAGGTGGTCTTTCCGCTTAAATCTTTTCGTATAGTCGTCGAATGAGCAAGAATATGGCTTTTCTCCAGTATATTTACGGTAATGCCTATCTAAGTCAGACTTTTATTTGAATTTCTATGCTAAAGGTTAGCTAAGTAGAGGAATTTAGGCGATATTAGATAATAGACTATTGTGCATGCCTGCTAATTGCACTTGAATTGACCGGCACTGAGCTGGGTACTGACTTGTTTCGCAGATTCTATGGCTGTATTTACTTAGCTTTGATATTTCACTGAGACTATATTTATATGATGATTTAAGGAGTATAGTTGGAGTAGTGGTTATATAAGTCCCTGGCTGAGAGCCGGAAACTCGCTGGTAAATAGTTATTAACTAATGCGGCAAATAGTTTAGATAAGTGATTGAGATATCAAAAGACGGCTAACATAGATTTAATATCTAGAGGGGATATATATTTATAGTTAAGAGTTCTCTAAAGTTAAGTGTGATATTAAGTTAAATTAAGACATAGAATATATAGGTCTTGGGCGCTTAAGTGTTTTTATACTGCGACTTATATTAATAGGGGTAGTATTAAGTACTGTGCTGAAATTTCTATAAATGCTCCAGTCTCATTAGGTAGAACAACACTCGCCGCGTCCCTTTAAGAGCATCATATAAAATATTAATTATAGAAGTGGGAGAGAGACTAAAAAATATAGCACCTGCTTATAGGTTAATGCTTTATTTCCTATAAGCATAAAGATAGCGTCTCTAGCTATAATTTTTCAATCTATTTAATTCGAAATAAAATCCAAGCACACTAAAATCCATTTCTACTTATAGAATTAAGGTCCTGCAACTGTCTACATAAAATTTCTGCCACCCCCGGACAGTTTAGGGGTTTATAAGAGGTTAATTAATAATTTATAAAGACGCGTTAATTTCTAATAAGGAAGGTAATATAAGACGATTACTTAGGCATCTCAGTAACTTAAAGAATATAGAGGATATTTTATCTTATAGGATTATTAA
>JABCKB010000360.1:0-128143 GCA_013184455.1 Fusarium continuum
AGTTCTTGTGTCACCCACAGGCCAAGGTACCTGGGTAGGTACCCACTTAGGTAGGTTAAGGAAGGTGCAGAGTACTGTAAGGATACGTTACTTATTTGTCAACTCGAGACTACCCCTACGCTTATGGAGAATGCGCATCGCGACCAACGTCATTCTCATTCCCATTCCTATTGCGGCCTAAGCGACCATCGGCCAGCGTGATTTGGTTATCTTCCGCAGAAGACAAGCTACATTGCATTGCGAGCGTTTAAACCCGGCGGCTGCTACGCACAGCGTCTCGCACCCCCTTATACCCGACCCCGAGATATTCATTACGATCCATGGAGAGCCGTCACCATGTTCTCCTCGGCCTTTAAGTCCATCTCTGCCACGAACATCACCGGCAATTACTCCATCTCCTCAGCACCGACTTCGACGGCTGGCCCCTGGAAGATCTACGATGCGAAGAAGAAGTCCACCGGCAAACCCTACAGCGTCTTTGTCTTTGAGAGAAAGTCGTTGGACAGTCATGGCAGCTCGTTGGGCCGCTCCGGTGCGGCATCATTCAAGAAGACAGTTGAGGAAGTTGTCGAGCGATTAAAGAAGGAAGCCTCGAGCCTCGCCAAACTCAGACATCCCAATATTCTCGAATTGGTGGAACCGGTAGAGGAGACGAGAGGAGGGGGCTTGCAGTTCGTCACAGAGTCTGTCACAGCTTCATTGTCGAGTCTGTTGCAGGATAAGGACGAGCAAGAACGAGTTGGAGGGCCTGGGGGAAGGTCAAGTCGATACGTGACTGAGGATGCGGATGGGACAAAGCGACGGAGAGAACTCGAGATTGATGAGCTAGAGATTCAAAAGGGATTGCTTCAAGTCAGCAAAGCGCTCGAATTCTTGCACGAGAACGCTGGCATCGTGCATGGAAACCTGACCCCTGACTCTATTCTCATCAACGCCAAGGCACGTCATTCGAAATCCATGATGATGAACCAACTAACACGCTGCAGTCTGACTGGAAGATTAGCGGACTAGCATTTGCTAGTCCGCCTGAAGGGTCTGATAAGCCGACATCCATCCAAGGAATCAACCTATATGAAGTCCTAAACATGGATCCTCGACTACCCAAGGCGGTGCAGCTCAACCTCGACTACACCTCTCCCGACTTCGTAGTCGACAACAACCTCAATTCCTCTGCAGACATGTTCTCTCTCGGACTCATGTCAGTCGCCCTGTACAATTCCCCTCACCAGTCTCCCTTAGAATGTCACGGTAGCCTGTCTACATACAAGCGTTTGTTTTCATCCTCTTCTAGCGTTCCATCTGCCAGCAACAACTATCTTTCGTCACGGCCACTCCCTAGAGAACTCTCGCATGATGTCCTGCCTCGGCTGATCACGAGGCGACCTGCTCAGCGAATGACAGCGCGCGAGTTTCAGCAGAGCGAATACTTTGACAATATTCTGGTGTCGACAATTCGATTCCTCGACTCATTCCCGGCCAAGACTGCAAACGAAAAGGCTTCATTTATGCGAGGTCTCAACAAGGTGTTGCCCTCGTTCCCTAAGTCGGTAATGGAGAAGAAGATTCTACCCGCGTTGATAGAAGAGCTCAAGGACCGTGAACTTCTTTCACTCATTCTGCAGAATGTTTTCAAGATTCTCGATCTTCTGCCTTCGGCCAGACGCGCATTCAGCGAGAAGGTCAGGCCTTCCCTGAGGGAGATCTTTGTTATCAATGCCAAGCATACACAAGAGAAAGACCCAGCTAGGGACGCCGGTCTTATGGTTGTTCTTGAACATATTTCCTCTATTTCCAACAACTGCTCTGGAAAAGAGTTCAAAGATGGTAAGTTCTTGCAACCCAATCGATCAACTTTGGCCATTCACTGTGCTGACTGTCTTGCAGACATGCTCCCTGTCATATTAGCAGCAATTGAGTGCCCGACACATACAATTGTGGACGCTGCTCTTCGAAGCCTGCCAGTCGTGTTACCGGTGCTCGACTTCAGCACCATCAAAAACGAGTTATTCCCGGTGATTGCTACTGTTTTCAGCAAGACAAACAGTCTTGCCATCAAAGTCCGCGGCCTCCGAGCCTTTGTAATTCTATGCGGTGGAAAAAACGACAATGGTGAAGATGATGGACTGAATGGCCTGGACAGTAAGAAGACGTCATCCTCAAGTGCCCTAGATAAGTATACTATGCAGGAAAAGATTGTCCCACTCGTCAGAGTGATCAAGACAAAGGAGCCTGCCGTTATGATGGCGGCTCTGAACGTGTTGCGGGTTGTGGGCTCAGTTGCGGATGCCGACTTTGTGGCACTGGAAATCTTGCCCATTCTCTGGAACATGAGTTTGGGTCCGCTGCTCAACTTGAAGCAGTTCCAAGGTTTCATGGAGCTCATCAAGAATTTGTCCCGGAGGGTCGAGGATGAGCAGACACGAAAGCTTCAAGAGCTCGGAGGCACTTCGAATGGCGCTGCGGCACCCAACGAGGACTTCATGGCCTTTGGTGGTGTCACTGGCACAAGCTTTGACCAGAATAACGGAGCTACAGAAGATGACTTTGAGAATCTCGTCAAGGGACGTATGGCTAGCCCTAGGTCAAGCACAGCAACTCCTAGCTGGGACGACCCGGCAAAGTCAAAATCGAACACACCGACACCTACATTTTCATGGTCTACGCCTCCTCCGTCTACAAACAGTGCTGCAGCAAGGCCCGTGGCTCAAAAGACCCCGTCTTTCAGGACTGTGACACCGGATCTTGGCCGATTCGAGGCTCTAACGCCGTCGTCGACGCAGTTCAGCCAGCCCTTGCAACCCACACCCAGCCAGCCTTTCCAACCGCCGAGCCAACTACAGCCAACACAACCCCTCGCACCGCAGCAGCCTTTATCCGCTTCTACCTCCGGATCATCTATCAACTGGTCAGCTGCTGCTGCCGCAGCCACATCATCTCCATGGGGAAGCTCTTCGGGTTTCGGTAACAGCGCGCCTACAGGTAACATGAACTCCTCAATGGCAAGCATGTCACTAAACTCGACATCACGCCAACCATCCTTTACAATTCCTCCACCACCAGGAAACACGACTGCCACTCCCTCCTCATTCTCTATGGCCTCGCCACAGACGAATTGGGGTGGAATGAGCAACACAACGTCCAACACATCACAGAGCAACACGGGGCAAAAGTCAGGGTTGGATAAATACGAGAGTTTGATTTGAGCCTGGGATTTTTGACAGGGTATTGATGGTTATAGCGTGGGTACAAACGGCCAGGAATAGAATATTGACTTCTTGTATAAGTCGTGGGGATCATGAGCGTTTCAAAGTTGTATAGGCATAGTGAGAGACAGAAGACCCATTACAGGGTCTAGTCACCAGTGTAGGATACAACCCAGCATTTGCTATTGCTATTACAATCATTGAGTTGATTATAGTCGACTTTATCACACTCAGCACGTCCACCTAAGTGAACCACTGAGTCATCATTATACCCTAGGAAATTGTTTGTAGCATGGCATACAGTGGACATCGTTTCCCCAGTCCTATACAGCTGATCTAGAGTACGTACATGGACTATCGATCTGGAATATCGTCTCCTCGAAAGGCAGAATTTTTCGGGTTTTAGTTTGCGCTTGGGCAAGCTGCTCCCCGCCTTATCTCCTTATCTCGATCTCTGGAGATTTTCGTTGTCTGCTGTAAAAGACCTGTTTGAATAAAGTCAACTTAAATCTCTGTTGTTATATCGAGGACGTTTGTCTATCCTTGTTTATCTAACCCTCCACTACCGTCTCTGACCAACATTTATTCCCCAACCACGGCTTCTTTGACTCTATTCGCACGACGCGACATCACATCATCCTTCTTATTTTGGGGGCCCTGTTTATCTCACGCCACAATCTCGGTTGCCAGCGAATCAGCCCCGCTTCGAAAAGGTATTGAATCATGATTTCTCTTTTGTATATGGGGATCGCCAAAAGCTGAATCAAGGACGAACCAAAAAAAGGCATCCATAAACCTGTAGAAGCACGAGTGTCTAAGTATTAGGAAGGGAAATAGTACAGTAATCAAATCTCTGACATCCATGCAATCAGGTGCAACAGACGGTCGGTTCCGTAAACACCATTACTCCGTCCGTGTCCATCCATTTTTCGTTTGACAAATCCGTTCCTCCAGACGCCTTGCCATCCACTTTTAGCATAAGAAAGAAACAAAAAAACAATAACGTGGTGACAAACAAATTAAACAAGCAATAACGCAGGTTCTCCCATGTCCATCGTTCAGAGTCTAAAAAAAAGTTATGGCTCAGAAAGTCTTATTTCTTGGGCTTCCGCTGCTCAAAGACGTGGCGACTCTTGTAGCCAGGCTCGGTGCGAACCTCGACCTGTTGATCCTTGGGAATCATCTCGTGCACCATGGACCAACCGAGACGGCGACACAATTCAGCAACGACGACGTCGCAGTCGCCCAGGAGGTCAATGTCGAAGTTGATGTGGTTGACAGCCTGGCGAGACACGTAGATCTGAGGGATGTGAGATGGCAACCAAGACACGATCTCAGACACGGGTGTAACTTTAAGAGAGGTGCCGATGACAATGACGAGGTCAACCTTGTCACGGTCGTTCTCAGTGAGTCGTCGAGAAAACTCGTCAGGAAGAGCCTCGCCAAAGAAGGTAATGTCAGGCTTCATGACGCCAGCGCTAGGCATGTCGTACTCAGAGTCGTCGGAGCTATCGGCACTCCACCGTCGTCGCTTCTTCTCTGTGCCTGCAGAGCGCTTGCGCTTGGGCGCGCCACCAGTAGTGCGCAGCGTCTGGATGCAGCGCGGGCATCGAGGGATCTTGTCTGCCTTGATCTCTGGGAAGATGGTTTCTCCTGGGCATTGGTAACCGCACTGGACACAGGTGGCGGTTCCGAAGGAGCCGTGGCACTGGATGAGCTTGTCCTTGGGGACACCAGCCTTGACCTCAAGGTTGTCGATGTTCTGAGAGTAGTTGGTCAACAGCTTACCCTTCTCGTTAAGCATGGCAATAAACTTGTGAGTTGGCGTGTACCGGTCCGTGCTCGGCAAAATGTCCTTGGCCACCGAGTAAAAAATGGTAGGGTCCTGTCGGAAGACGCCTATGTCGAAAACCTCTTGTGGATCACTGAGACCGAGATGCTCCAGCTTGGAGTAGAGACCTGTTCCCTTGGAACGGAAGTCAGGAATGCCCAGCGACGTAGAGATGCCCGCACCGGTGATGAGGACGATGTTCTTGCTCTTGGCAATCAGGTCAACCGCATCGTCAACCGTGTTGTAACACAACAGCTTGGCGCGCTTGGACAGCTCACGTGTAATAGCCAGCGACAATAAGCTGAAGTACGCCTCATCAGGTTCGCCCTCTAGAAAGGCGGGAGGACGAATGCCAAAAGCGCTGAGGAGTTTTCTGGCGGTATAGTGCCCAGCGTCAACGGTGCGTTGACAAAACACGGCTGGACCATACTCTCGGAGCTCCCGACGAAGTCTGCTAGCTTCCTCGGGTGTGCACACTTTGGGGTCTTTTTTTAATAAAAAAAAAGATGGATTGTGGTTAGCTACTAAAACTAAAACTAGAACGAGGTTGACAACTCACCATCAATGGCCACGGTATTGTCAGCGTTTAGCTCATCAAAAACATCCTCGAATAGAGAATCCGTCTCCCACGAGTCTCGCACATCGGCAACTCTCTCCTCGAGCTCAGCAAGGGCCACGTTGGCGGCGGCCGTCTTGATCTCGGCTTCCGTTGGGTTATCACCCAACTTGTCGAGGGCATTTGGTTGAGCCTTTCGCTTAGAGAGAGCGACGCTTCTCCCGGAGCCCTTTTTTGTGTTCATTGTTGAATGAGGAGATGTGAATGCGTGTATGAGAAGGGAGAAGAAATGAACAAGTTTTGTTGTTTGTGTCAGTGGTTTGACACTGATGCAAGACGAATGCTTTGAAAGTGTGTTGTAAGGAAGAAAGCGGGTCAGAGAGACGAGGGTGGCATCTATTATTAACCCCGGATCGAGAACCGCGTGTTTGGGTTGGGTTTGGGTTGGGTTAGGTTCGCTTGGCTTTTGGCTTTTGGCTTTGGCTTTGGATAATAGATAGGTGCTGTACCCTTTATGCCACCTACTTGTTTATGTAGGCTGGCTTGGTGGACTTGGGTGGACTTGGATGGACTTGGATAGGTACAGTGGGTAAGGTAGGTAGATTGCGCAAAAGATCTATCCGACACCGCCTCAAGCTGAAGGGTAGAGAGGGTTGCGGAGAGACGGAGAGTTACGGTAGAGGACGGGAATCGTCTCAGCCAAGTTAGAGCAGACGATTGCTATCTGCCGCGGTCGGTGGGCGGGTTGGTTGTGCGAAAGCAAGTTCTGTGGGGGGATGGTGATTCAATAAAAGAAAGGATCGAGCAGAAAAAGGTAACGTTGATAATAGGCAGATGATACAAAAAGCAGTAGGTAGGTAGGTAACGCAGGTAGGTAACAAGAGGCGAAAAGGCAACGGTCGAGTCAGAGATAGGACAGGGGGACGTCGTTGAGTCAATACCTTAGGTACTTAGGTACTCATCAGGTAGACAAGAGGCAAGAAAAGAAAGAAAGAAGAAGAAAATAATACGAGATAGTCCTTTCTCTGCCTGAGTAAAAATTAATTTAAAAAAGTATCGTGATCAAGTCAAATGTTGAGTGATGTGATTCGATGTGATATTGTCGCGTCTCTTTTTGTTTCTTTTTCCCCCTTCTCTCTAGTTTCTGCTGACAATCAAACGTCAACAGCTTCTTCGTTCAAGCGAAACGCGAAACAAGGGCCAAGCAAGAATAGAAAGATGATGCGTCCGCGCCACCGAAAACAAAGTTGTTGAAGGAGATGGAGGAGAATGAATAGAACAGGAATGGAATGACGGCAAGCAGTGGAGGGCAGGGAGTAGGTACCTTTAGGTAGGTACTTAGTAAATTACAGTAGAGCAGGAGGTAGACTGAGGTAGATGATGAGAATATACCTTGAGTTGTTAGGTACCTTAGCTTTATACCTGCGGTAGGTATAGCACTAACCTAACGTTAGGTAGGTACTAAAAACTCTACAATTTCCAACTCAATTGCAACTCAGGATGTATAATCTAGTCTACTCTAACTATAAATCTGTACTCCCTAACTATCCCCCCTTCTCTCCTACAGATTGTTGCATAATGGGGACCCTAAGCCAAGTATCATCCATCCCCCCTTACCTTACCTTACCTTACCTTAAATAATGTTACTACTACTAACCTAGGGAAACAGTTCCGACGCAATAATACAACTGTCAAGTTAACTACAGCAGTTGCCAGACCCGGTCAACCGCTTATCATCTCTGCATATCACATGCGAATAACCTCTATATTAACAAGCACGCTTCTATATCGCCGTGTATACATACAAATCTTATGTCAAACGGCCCATACCAGTTCCTCTTTTTTTTCTCGCATTCTGGGCTGTTTTGGCATTGGATGGATCCATGGTTATTGCCATTTTGCTGATTGGCTGGCTACAATATCCCCTTAATCACTCACTACCACTGCCACTACTACCCACTACGGCGGCACTTTAAAGGGAGGCGGGCTCCTAACCACTTTCCACACTATGAATTATTTGTTTCTAAAGCTTTTATTTCGTCTTTAATTGGCTCGTCGTCGTCGTCGTCGTAGTAGTAGTAGTAGTAGCCATACCCTTTAATCCTAGGTCGTCAGTCTATTCTATGACCGCCCAATGAATCATCCATCGCATTAGCTTCCGCCACATTCTGGCTTCATCATACCGCAGATACGGGCAGTACTTTGCCTTTCTCACTTGATATTGATCCTTGCGATAGAGAATTGTTGGCAGGAGGGCCTCACTTGTCTTCACATTTACACGCTTTAATTGTCTTCAATCACTCAGACTCTTCGATTAATTGATTCGATGTTAACCAGTTCTATCCGTACCCAAAGTAATACTAATAAACAATACCGTACACGCACTTGATACTACTCAAATCACACAACGCCTACTTTTGCACGTCGCTGTTTTCGTCCTCTTCTTCTGGTCGCATCTTTGGTTGCCAGCCCGCCGCTACACCTGCTGCCACAATACCCGCCATCACTGTGGGAGCCCCAAGCGCAGAGTTGGACCGTGACCTTGTAGATCGAGGCTGCTTGTTCGAGCTGGGTGTTCCAATCGGTGTCCCATCAAAGGGGTTCTCTTGAACCGGTGTTTGCGGTGCATTGATCGAGTTGGATCGAGAATGGGATGGACTCCTAGACCTTACCATCTCAACCGCCTCCTTGGGATGCTGAATGGCAAACTTGAGGTTGTTCAACCGTCCTCCCTTCATCCGGCGAATGAAGTTGAGCTCGTCGCGGACGTCCGCCAATGGCTCTGGGTACATGCTCATCTCCTCATCAGAGACTGTGAGACCAGGCACCTTCTTGGCCCGCTGTTTGAGAAACTCGGGGATCAAGGCCAGTAGGAAACGGTCAGGGATGAGGCGAATGATGACACCGACGGGAATAGAAATGAAGCCAAGCACAATAGCAATAGCCCACAGAGTCCCGGTTTGCTTCTTCTTGGCGATCTGGAAAGCTGCGCCACCGACAAAGATGATGAGAATTTGTCCACCACACATAATGGCACTGATAGAAATGAAGAACCAGTTCTTGGTGAGGCCCTCGAAGATGTTGAACTTGTTGTCCAGACGACGGTTACTATAAACGTAAGTACTTGTTTCTACTCATGATGGCAAGGGAATCAAACTTACTTCCATTGATTGAAGATCTGCATCCAGACAAAAGTGTTGAAGACGAGTGTCGCAATTTCTGGTTTCGAAGGAATGTTCTTTGTCGGCAGTATACCCTTGGAGCTTCCGTAGTAAAGCAGGAAAGTGATGACGAGCTGGTAGATAGACTGTCCAAGAATCATCTTCCACATGGTGACAGAAATAATGCTGGATCCCTTGGGCTCTGGCTTTCGGTCCAGGACACTTTCGTGGGGTGGATCAGTAGCTAGAGCGAGAGCAGCAAGAGTGTCCATGATGAGGTTGACCCAAAGAAGCTGCACAGCCGTCAAGACAGACGACTCCTCTCCGCTAGAGACGGCGGTGACGAATGTGAGCATGACCGCAGTAACGTTGACTGTGAGCTGGAACTGAAGGAATCGTTTAACAGCATCGTTGACCGCGCGACCCCACTTCAAAGCCTTGACAATGCTGTTGAAGTTGTCGTCCATCAAAATGATGGCCGAAGCTTCCTTGGCAACTTCAGTACCAGCGATACCCATTGAGAAGCCTACGTCAGCCATCTTGAGAGCAGGTGCGTCGTTGGTGCCGTCACCAGTAACAGCAACTGTCTCGTTCTTGTCCTTGAGTCTTTTGACCAGGATTCGCTTGTCTTCGGGAGAAGATCGCGCCAACACGTGAAGACGAGGGATGATCTGTTCTTGCTCAAACTTGGAGAGATTTCGGAACTCGGGTCCCTCCATGACAATAGAATTGGGCTGGATAATTCCACATTCCTTTGCAATAGCCTCGGCTGTGATCTTGTTGTCGCCAGTGACCATACGGACGACGACACCAGCCTTCTGGCAGAGCTTCACGGCTTCCGGAACTCCTTCTCGCAGAGGATCTTGGATACCGACGACACCGATAAATGCCATGTCCACAAAGAGATCTTCCATAGGAACCTCATTACCACCTTCAACATGACCGACGTTCTTAGGTGGCCATGAGGGGAAATCCTTGTAGCAAATGCCGATGGTTCGAAGTGACCTTCTCGCATAGCTCTCGATGAGCTGTTGAACAGTTTTGATGTTATCATCGGATAAAGGAGCAAGAGAATCGTCGCTAGCAGGATCACTGAGGACCCGGGTACACTTGGAAAGAACGATTTCAGAAGCACCCTTGATGTAGAGACGGGCACTGCCGTTGGGACCCTGGACAACGATACCCATGCACTTGCGGCCGGAGTCGAAAGGGATAAGCTGCAACACTTTGGCGTTTTCGCGCTCTTCACTCACTGGACCCATTCCGAGATGAGCCTTAGCGAGAATAAGCAAAGCGGTTTCAGTCTTGGAACCAATGAAAGTCTTTTCTCCGTCAACCTCGCCTTCAAAGGCCGTCGAGTTGAGCGCAATCGACTTGAGGAGAATATCTTTGACCGGGTTGCTGAGCATCTTGGCAAACTCAGAGATGCTGATATCACCGCTGGTATCCACAGGAGTAGAGGCACCGCTTGATTCTCCGTGCTGCGAGCCACCAAATCGGAGGCTTGTTCCAATCGTTCCAGAGACAACCTGCATCTTGTTTTGAGTCAAAGTACCGGTCTTGTCAGAGCAGATAGTTGACGCATTGCCCATGACTTCACAAGCCTTGAGATGTCGCACCAGGTTGGCATCTCGCAGCATTCGAGTTGTCGCAAAAGCTAGGGCGAGGGTAACGGCAAGAGGTAATCCTTCAGGAACAGCAACCACAATGATGGTGACGACAACGATGAAGATGTTAAGAAATTGCTGTCCTTTTTGGGCGGGTGTGACGGAATCGGGCTGCTTGGGCAAGCCAACAAGGAACTTAATGAAAAGAACGATAAAAAGCAAGAGACCAGCGGCACTACCAAGCTTGGCGATGTAGGTGGCGATGACATTGAGCTTCGCCTGCAGGGGAGTCATCTCGGGATCTTCGTTCAAGGACATAAGCGTTTTGCCGTAGGAAGAGTAAACGCCGACAGAAGTTGCCATATAAGTGCCAACTCCTTCCATGATACGGGCTCCAGATTGGATGAAGGGGTCCATCTTCTTCAGGTCGTCATGATTCTCGATGGCGTTGAAGACGTCTTCGGCAGATCGCTTTCGAATAATATCCGACTCGCCAGTGGCCTGCGATTCGTCGCATTTGACATTGAATCCTTCAATCAGAATTCCGTCGACTGGCACCAAATCTCCAGGTTCAAGGTGAACAACATCGCCGGCCAAAATGTCAAAGACAGAGAGTTCAATCGTCTTTCCTGAGCGAATTGCCTTAACCAGACGATCCTGTTTCTTCTTGTTCAGTTTGGTAAATTGACGTTCCTTTTGGTAATCGTTCAAAGATCCGACAATAACAACGATGGCGATGGCGACAATAATCGCAACGCCCTCGACCCACTCAACCTTTGGCTCTCCCTTCTTATGCTCTCCACCAAATGTTTGATATAGACCGACTGCGAGACTGATAACTGCAGCAATTGACAGCAGAATCAAAACCTTGTCGTTGTAAGTAATCCACATAAGTTGCAAAAGGCTCTTGCCCTTCTTCTCGGGTAGTCGATTGTCCTTGTAGACGCGTAGTCGGTCGGCAAAGCTATCACCTGATTGCGAAGCAGCATGATCATCGTGGGGAAGCTTCTTCTTAGATGTTGCGTCCTCGAACGAAACATGTCCACTCAGGCTTCTCTCATCGACGCTTAGTCCAGCCTTGCGATCAGATCGTAAACCCTTTTCTATACCATCAATGCCACCCAACTTATAAAAGGCTGAAAGACTTTTGGGGTTGAACATTTTGTTAAGCTGGCCAGGCGTAAAGGCAAAAGGGTTGTTTTCCACCTCGAAATCTTGTTCGGTGCCGGTGTCTGGCTTCAAGGCGGTCTCATCGTTAATGATCTTCTTATGGTCATATTCGGAACCTTTCAACGTATCCGTCTGTGTCGAGTTGGACGCCACGACAGTGGTATCCCCTTGGGAAGAAACAGATCGTGACATATCTTCCGAATCGACGGAGTTTTGTCGCGATCGATGGTTTATAGGCACGGACAAAAATCCAACACCACGGTCGCCCGACTTCGATGTTACCGGGCTTGAAACATTGTGAGGACTTGTTGGTCTGCTGCCATCCCTATTCTCGAAAGACACGGAAGTGTTCAATTCGGGTCTCGATGGTCGTTGCGACATGCCGGTGGTCGACACAGGATCGGTTGTTGTCGCAGGGCTGACAGCGTCGTCCGGTAAGCTGGAAGGTTGCGATTCTTGGGGGGCTTCAGTAGAAGTATTAGGGTTGACAGCGGTCGTGTCGATAGTGATGGTCGGACTGGAAGAATGGTCAGCATTGAGCATTGAACAGTTGATAAAAGATCTTTGGATTGCTGGAGGCCCCTTGCACCTCGGCCTCAGTCACGTACGCGCGACGCCTCATAGGCAGATGGTCATCATGATCAGCCATGTTGAATCGGGCAGTGCCACAAGAAGTGACAGCCTAGACTTGAAGCCGGGGAAATGCCAGCGAACTAAAATGAGGCTATGCACCGGCGAGGCGAATGTCTTGTCGGAAGTATTATACTGAGTAAAGGGGAGCTTTAAGGGAAGAAGGCGTGGAGCCAAGAAGAGCGCATGAGGCGATGTTGTTAAAGTAAATGAAAAGGAAACTAGAGAATTAGAGAAGAGGCCTTAAGCGGCAAAAGAAGTTGAATGATCAAGCCCTCGAGATCCTACTCATGGCCAACAAGAAAGGGCAAGGCAATGGGAGGATCAGTTGAGGACTGGATTGAGGAGAAAATGCATCGACGTGACAAGTGGAGGGCATGTTTTTCGCCTCGACCGAACTTGCTTCCTCTCGTCTTGAGTGATTGAGGCAGTGCAAAGGAAGCCATTTCGCTGATTGGTTCGCAGACAAGACCCTGGGGTGCATGTAGAGCAATACGTACCCAAAGGATATAACAAAATGGAGCATCTCATGCCCGGGGCAGGGATCCGGCAGGCGCTAAGTGGACCGAAGTCCTTTTACCTTTGGAGAAAGAGATCAGGGACCGTCTTCGTAGTATTCATCAAGTCCCTTGAGGGGCCATCTAGCGCTAAATATGCCCAAAAGAGACTTAAACGCGACACAAAGAGAACGCTCATCACGATATCGACAACGGGTACAGTACAAGGTCCAGTCGTGCTTCATCGATTGAAATGCACTGTGCTTTCCAGTATATCGCTTTCACTCTTACATACCGCTATAGCCTCTATCACAATTGCCATTATTTTACCATGTAGATCTCGAGTTGACTAATAAAAAAAAGAAGAAGAAGAAGAAGAAACCGCATAAACTTGATGCATCTGACCTTGCTCGTGTTTCAATTGATTCCCTGTATAGGTAGTCAGTCATCATCATCTCCGCTACAGTTTATGCTAACCTCCTAACAAATCTTTACTAGGCGGCCTCTGGCCTTAGGGTCTTTCTTTACGCATGCAAAGGGAGGCTGTGCCGCGATTTTAGCTGTAACATGACTTAAATCGAAGCAACAAGACCTGCGGTTGAGGGCGAATTGGTGACGTTTACCGACTACGAATTCTCAGCTTCGTTGTTGCGCTCAACGGAGCTGTCTGTGAGGTAGCTCATTGTCCCCTGTCGCCACAGTGCACATGCGCGAGCTTCCCGTCTTGGCTCTTGGCGGTCCGTCTAGAAGCCAGAGAGCCAAGACCCTAGAATCTATCGGCGCGTTGCGTTCCTGAATCGACTTGTCCTGAGTAGTCAATGGCATGACTTGGCGCCGCGCCCATAAGCTTTTTTGAAACAACTTCATGGAGGAGCCAGAATCGTCTTGATTGGCGATCGAGCATTGCTATACACTACTGTGAAGAGTTTTTTTCTTTTTCTTTCTTTTTTCTAAGGAGGGTTTCAGCGTATATTCAACCGTGATGTTAGCTTCCACTCTTGACTCAGTATGTAGGTTTGGGCCTGCAGTTGCGTAAACGAAAATCATTTAAGACATAATCTCTTGTCACCCGTATCCAACTGCTGTTCTCAACTAAGATGCAGACAAACGACGTCTAATGCCGCGCATGTCTGTCATTCTTGGTAATTATCTAGGTAGCGAGATGGGCAAAAGCGATAGCCTGGGCATGCCCTGGCTCAACGCAATTGCCGGAGGATGCTCTATAATACGCGCTGGTATGAGCGTGACAGTGGTCGACATGACGACGCGATGCTATTCTTGCTAGTCGTGAATCCTGTCTTGGTCCAGTTTTCACCCCTATTGAGAGACTACTGTGCAGTAACTAGTACCCAGACCGTCAATGTCACCGCAGCTAGTCCATGAAGCGAATCTCGAGCCCCAGCTTTTTACAATCAGACATCTTTTGAGCAAGCAACTTCTCCGACAAGAACGAAATCCCGCGGCGCCGAGAAACATATGGAACAAACTCCGGTACGGGGCACGCAAGTCCCATGGGCAATTTTATTGCAAATTCGGTCATCCGATCCTTGCTCCCTAGTTACGGGTTCTTGCGCAGCAGTCACACGGCTGATGAGCTTATTTGTGTAGATTGTTTGACCGTGCATCCCAGGTCTAGTGGGTGGGTACATCCATCGTTTGTTTGCTGACACCGGTAAATCTATCAGAAATCTCTCTCCTCAGTTCTCACGAAAATTGTCGAGTATCGATTGTTATGGGTGTTTATCAACTTCCCCTGACAAAATACTCCGGTAAGGTCGCATTCAGGGGATGTTGTTACACCTAGATTCTGGCTCGGATTAGATCCTGTCCTATGGAGTGTACAGTAGGCAGAGTGTAGGTAGTCAGAGGATGAGATTTTAATCGACTAATCCCATTGGTAGCCCCACCACGCTATTCATAACCAGCCCTGGTCTCAAGCCTTGTCTATTCAAGTAACTAATGGTCAAGAACCGAGATTGATTGGGGCACGTTGTTTTGTGTATGAAGCGAGCCAACCCGGTGCAATGAATGACAGAGAAACAGTTCGTGCTTAAAGACGCATTTCAACTCATAAACAAACCTTCGTCTTCTAGGTTTCAGCCCAAGATGAAAGCAGTCTTGGCTGGCAGTGCGTACGTACTGTACTGTACTATGCGAAAAGGACCAAACCCTCCCGCATCTCCTTTTTATGCCCGTCGCATGCCGATCATGAACGAGTCGAGGCGCTTTTCCCTTGGCCACAAAATCTTGGCACGGCCGAGACCACTCCACCCACCAACGGTCCAAACATGATTGGCCTAGACTGGCTCCGTCATACAAACTTTTGATGGGCGTGATTCGTTCTCGCCTGTGGGCAGTGGGAGGCCTTCTTTAACCGTGAAACCGTACTCTGTATGTCTGGGTCAAAACTTGAAAGTGGCGGATGCTATTATTGCACAGCCACATGTCTACCCAGTGGCCAGGCTGCCGGATATGCTGCAGCGAATCGAGCTTGAGTAGGACAGATCGAGCATTTGAAGCCAGGCATGCAGTACAATAGGTCAGGAGCCAACAACATGATCATACAAGGCATTTCTTCTCAATAAATATTTCCAAAGATCAATTTGATGCAAAATATTTGAACCGACAATTGTCGTTGAAAAAGAGTTGTCTGCTCTTCGTCTCCATTAGGTAACCAATCTTGAATTGACAAGCCAATCAGCTTTGACTCTGGGAGCTTTGCAGCTCATGCAGCAAGGGTCTTGAGCATCGAGCCAAGACAAGCCAAGCCGGGTCGAGCGAAGCCAAGCCAGTGCTGGGCTGAACAGAGTTCAAAAAATCTCCGGAGCTTTCTAAGAGAGTGTTTGAGTGGCATAGCCAGAAAAATCTTTTAGCAGTCGCCTAGCGAGTTTCATAAGCATAGTAGTTTCATGAGTTTAGTCGTCTTGCTCAGCCTCCTCAATGACACCTATACGCATAATACGCTGGTATTAAACACCCCTGCGCGATTTGCCATGATTCGTGAATCTCCACCTCGGGAATAGAGTTCGTCGTACTTGTTATAAGTCACACGCGTTAAAGGGAGATGTGTTGAGCTTCCGGCACAGAAGAAGCTCGATCTATTACTTCGCCTCTCTCGCCTGTTGGCCGGTATTATGGACGACGTAGTGGTGCCTCAGCTGTCACAACGAACCATTCAGCTCGTTACAAATGACCAAGAGGGCAGTGCTTAGTCTCCTTGCCTGTGGAGCTTGTCAAGGCTTCCAGCTGTTTGGGCCTGGTTGCGATTATTCATCTCATCTCGATAGAGTTGATTGTATGGCATACGAATCAAGGGCAAGCTCCAGTCGTGTCTAAGCCACATTCAACAAGATCAACATTGATACTAGAGGATATGACTACTAGTTGACTAGGTGAGTTTTCAGCTCAACATGGAAGTTGGAGTTTCATGGTCGGCAACCATATCGGTATTTCTTTTTGTCTCGAAAGTAGGGCTGATTTGGAGTAGTTATATGCAGCTAGTTGCGGTTTGAGGCTGCGATATACACCTCGCTTCCTAGAGTTTCCACAAAAAGGTGATATGAACAAATCAAGAGACCACGAGGCAGAGTTGATATTTTTCTTGGCGGCAGTGAAGCAAATTAGTGCCTACTTATTATCATGAGGCACATTTGAGCCTGGTTATAACTTACTAGTAGCTGTCTAAATCTCTTGCATGCATACCAAATTACATAAAAGCAACACGAAAATGGTAAAATCCGGAATAATGCCTTGACAGAAATCTCTCAGACATTATAATTTGGAAGGCTGAATCCGTAGGAGGCTCAGCTGCGTGAGCACTAGGTACTATACGTTCTCAGATCTTGATCCTCCGAGGGAAGCCGTGAAAACTACCCTAGAGCCCCAACCTTCAAAGATGGTATATTGGCCTACTGCGGGATGAATGATCAAATATGCCTTACATCATCGAAATACGACGGAGACTTACCTGACAACTTAATCTGAAAGACCATATATGTTAAATGTCACTATGGTGGAGTCTTAATCTCACGTAAGTAATCTGCTCTTGAAAATCACAAATGACAAAATCCTAAACTGGGTCACATCAGAATACTTGCATTGATTTTCAAGTTCACAATGATAATGTTCAAAATGTCATACTCCATCTCGTTAAGAAACTAGTTCGGTCACATCATCAAAACCTAGTACCCTCCCTTCACAACACAGCCTCCTCCTCAGCTAAAAGTCCCTGCTTCGCTACGGCACAGCAGAACCCAGCTGCCTTATTAACATACATATTCCCACAATTTTTTACTCTCCGGCGGTTATCGAAAGGACTCCGGTTGAGAGAAATGCCCTTGGAGCGAATCCTGCAATCAACTCCACCACAGGGTGGCTGTGTACACTCTAAAGCCAATCAGCAGGAGTTACTTCTTTTCAATGACAGTTTCCTACATGAAGGGATCTTTTCTCTCCTAAATTTCGGTGAGCTATGATACGTGCGCGGTCTGGTTGTGGCTAGCTTTGTATCGTGCGCTGCGGGTATTAGTGGACTTGTGAGTTGTTAAATTATTGGGCAATGATGGGCATCAAGATGCTAAATGCTAGATGAGCCTGTAACGTAGGCTATAATGTGCATACCGTGTGGTATACTTTACTCTTCTAGTCTCTCTGTGCGATAAGAACCGTGGTAAAGTAACATGGTCATACGATTAGTATACCGTCTAAGTGGTGTGCGTGTAAAGCAAAGAACTTTTGGACTCCCCGAGCATGACTCCTCGAGCATGCGGTGGTAACTGTCTAGCCTGCAACCTTGAAACCGTCGAATGCCTGCCTTATCGTCGTCCCAGATCAACCTTACGGACAGGAACCATGTCCTCGGCACCCTCTTGGTCCTTGATCGAACCCTCGACGCCAAAGAACGGCGCAACTCCATGCCTCATCACACCCTTCCAGAACCCAGACACGATCTCCTTCAAGTCACCTCCAGTCTGCTTGAAGTCGGGGAATGCATTCACCTCGAGCAACCACGCAGTGCCTTGAGCATCCACCAGAAAATCTAGGCCATAGACCTCAAAAGCATTAGGCAACGTCTGGAAATGAATGGGCATGGCCTTTGCTGCAGCCTCAAAGATCTCGCCAGTTGTGTCGCAGATCTGGCGGAATATATCCTCGCGCATAGTGATTGACAGAGGCAAGTCCCAGAAGCGTCGGACCGTGTTCTCGTTTGGTGAGTCTTGAAGACATGTGTTGGTAAGGAAGGACTCAGTATCTTCTGGTGCATCCGCCGGTGCAGTATATGGCTTGCCAGCAAAGAGTGCAAGCATGTGCTTGTAAACCCAGACATCAAGACTTCCGGTGCATAACACGTAAGTGCGGATATGGAACTTGCGCTTCTCGCCGTCAACCAGCAGAGGTGGGTGAATGTAAGGCTGCGCAACGAAGTGTCGTAGATGCGAGGTCGTTATGTAGTCTCCCCCATCGTCCTTGTCGGCAACTTCTTCTTCATCGTCGGTGTCAGGCTGATCCTCCTCCCAGATATCAAAGATGTTCTGAAGCTCATCCATCGAGCTAAAGAGCCGAATGCCTTGGCCCCGATCACTCATTCCTGGCTTTAGGATCCACCACTCCTTGGTGTTAGGATCAGATTGCTCCTCATTGCGTTCCATGCTTTCCCGAAGATCAAAAGCCTCTACCAATGCATCATCAAGAAACTCTGCGAAGTCGACCTCAAAGGCTTCACTGCGTTTGATGTGCTTCTTCAGGATAGACTCAGGATGCTTTGCAACCCAGTGGTCCACAGTGGTAGAGAGGAAGTGTTTCCGGATAAGAGCCTTTCGAATCATGTAGCTATTGATGAGTGTTGTGCGCTCATGACTGGCAGCATACTCAAAGTCGATGGTCTCGTACGCGGTGATCTGCAGAACGTTCCCTCCCGGGGGGACAATCTTTGCAAGAGCAGGCTCGTCAGACTCGGGTACTTCAGTAATCACATTGAATACTCCTCCGGGGAACAAAGAGTCCAGGGCGGAAAGAATAAGCGGCTGGACGTAAGAGTCTTCGTAGGAGATGATGGCTTGAACCGAAGGGCCCTTTTGCCTCAATGCCACCTCTTGCTTGGCTTGGTTCCCTTCTGAACCTTGGTCCCTTTATCAACAGTAAGAATATATCTATTGGTAGTCTTGGTAGAAATACAGGCATTGTGCGTCTCTCTTGGTCCTGCCCGTCACATGTCATTCGATTCAGGGTACTCACAGTTCAAGCTCTTTCTGATTCCATTCCCCAGGACCATGCATGAAGTTTGCCTTGAGGGGAGTGACACTAAACCAGTTAGTATTGTTGGCTTCTCGCAGTGAACAAACATACCTTGTCTGCCCCTCCTTGACGGTCCACCCGTCGTTGCCAGGTCCGGACTCTTCCACGCTCTTGTATACATCGGTGAACTTTGGCGCCCACTTGAAGTGCTTATGTGTATGTCCTTTTCGTGAGCTAGGTCGCGCTGAATCATCCACCTCACCTCCCAAGCCTTCGCGTATCCTCTCCTCCTCCTCGTTCTCGTCTCCCGCCTCACCTTCAATCTCCTGGAAACAGCCTCCCTCTCGCCAGTAATTTTGTAAAACGTTTGTCCAGATGGTCTTGTTCTTCTCCAAACCTTCCACCAGAGGTACGTTGACACTGTAGAGGTCTGCGCTACCGTCCGTAGGCCACTGCTTGTAAAGTGCCTCAATAACCTTGACGCTACGCCTACAAGCAGCCTCTATTATGACAGGGTCGTGGTTTCGGGTGAAAAAGGCAAAACTCAATGCAATGGATTTTTTCTGGCAGACGGCAGCTTCCAGAGCGGCACCTAGTGTTCCCGAGCTCAAGGCAAAGACTGCCGTGGTGTTTCTGCCGTAGTTGGGTCCGCTAACGACAAGATCGATGGGTCCCCGTTCTTGGAAGAAGTGGTGAAGACCAATTTGAACGCAAGAAGCCGGTGTCCCGTCAATCAAGATCCATTCTTCGACATCTCCTGAAGGTGACGGTCGATGATGAGTGGTGCCTGGAGAATCCTCGCCATGGACAACAGTTGAGGGACGGTAGTACAAAGGCTTGAGAGTTTGGCCGATCATGTGTGCCTTTCCAATCCACGACCTCTGAGTGTGAGGCAAGCAGACAGAGATGGTATGACCGGCTTGCTGTAGCTGTTGAATAAGGCAATGAACATAGGGAGAGGAATGGCTCGATGGAGGGCCATCGTCATTTGTGACGAGGATATGCATCTTTTCGTCGAGATTCTGCTTTCGTGTGAGGTTTGTGACCGCCGCGTTGATGTAGCTGTAGTGAGAAGGCAGGCTATCAATTCAAGCTGTTTCAAATGTCAATAGAGCCCTTGTATCTGTAAGATGTGGAGTCCGTAAGAGAACAAGAAGAAAGAGAGAGAAAGACTCGACTTACTTGCAATGCCTGTCAAATACCTGCGTAGAGTAGTTGATGGATGTCAGGGCGAAATCGCAGTGAGGGGCACGTGGGGCACACATGCCCGAGATAGATAGAGCGCTAAGCACGTCAGCACGTCACAGAATGACTTCCAATTGGTGTTTGGTGTTGAAAAAAGTAAAGTACAGGCACAGGGAGGGAGCTCGTGTAATTATCATGAACTTGTCTGCTTCTTTATTCGACTTGATCATGAATAAAAATCTATCTAAAAACCGGGCCTCACAGAATCGAAGACGTGCCTAGGAAAACCCCTCATCGAACCAGACCAGCCGATACCGAACCAAATGAACAGATAAATAGACCGAAGCAAACTGTGCTTCCATCCTTTGTACCTCTGCAGAGAGGTTAGGTATCAATCAATCAAAACGTCGTCTTTCCGTGAAATACATTCCGTCGTCCCTACCAGCCTGCTAGTCCTTTTGACGCTCCAAATCCTTCCAACGCCGTGAAACCAGTCCTAATTTCCATTACAATGCGAAGGGTAGGGGTAACCGTATGCAGAATTATCAAATGTCATGAAACAGCCACTTGACTGTGATGTGAGATTGTGGTAGTAAGCAAATGCAATGCCTTGTGCGTCGAGAGGGGGATCCTAAACACGGCTGCGCTTAGATTCCCTGGCATCGAGGCTGTCCCCAGATCGTTTGCGCGATGGAGAGTTGACAACAGACTCCTTCGTTCGGCGCCAAGCATCGAAGGGGCTTCGTTTGCCGGGTGGCTTGATAGGGGTCTCCTCGTCAGCTAGCTTATTGGCGGATCGAGTGACTCGTCGAGTAGATGGTGGGGATGCTGGAGCAAATCTGGGTGCTTCGGGTGTACTTGCGCGCTCTTTCTTAAATACTGATGGCGTCGCTGGGAAAGCCAGCTCCTCGTCATTGTCCTCCACGTCAGTCACGGCCTCTTCCTCTTCGATCTGCTCGTCCGTCTTGACATCCTGGAACAGAAGGCAAGGCTTGATGGAAGCTCGAGTCAGAGGTCGGTTGAGATGAGCCTCAGGGTCCTCTTCTGCGGTTTGAAGCTCATCCGGGTCCTCGGTCTCATGCTCAGACCACTTGCGGAAGAATCTCTTTCCACGGCTATTCAGGTTAGCTTTTACACATACAATTAGTAGAATTAGAAACTTACAACGTGTACACCATTCCATCTTTACGGTCAGCAAGCTCGTCGACAGTTTTGATGCCCTCGCCGGGAACCTTGACCTTGCGCTTGTCGTGTCGTTTGCTGGGCTCAGCTCGGGGTGCTTCGCTGTTGAAGGGATTTTCTGACATGAGAAAAGGGTTCTCGTCTCTCTCATCGCGAACAGGGACTCGGTCACGGGTATCGGTGAAGATCTCAATAGGTTCCTCAACCTCTTCCACGGAAAAGCTCTCCAGCGAGATGCCGCTGTACTTCTTCATTGCTCGCTTCCTAGGAGTCAAAGTTGCTTCATCGGCATCGGAGCTGAAAAGATTGCGAGCTACTGATTTGATGTGGGCCGTCTTCTTCTCGCTTGGTGGCTTCTGAGGAGTCTTTGATGGCGTGGGAAGCATACCAGGCGCACCGGTGACGGAGGAGCTGGATCGCTCATGAAAGCGACGGTTAGCACCATCTCGCGAAGTTTCTCCTTCCATGTTCTCGGCTGCGCGGCGAACGAAATCACTGGCAGGCATGCGCTTCTTATGCGGCATGGGAGAAGCGACAGCGGCGTTCAAGTGCTTGTTTGACTTTTTTGTAGTATGTGGTGAATGAAATTGACGATTTGATGCCCCAGGAGATGGAGTCCTTGTTCGCTGTGATGAAATTCGTGCAGACTTGCGAGGAGTAAAAGGTTCCCAGTTATCTTGGTATCCGAGGCGAGGAGTTGGCGGAGTGCGGATGCGAGAGGGCGGTGGAGGAGTGGTAGAGCCATGTGCTTCGGCCATCTTGACAGGCGGCAGGCGGCAGTGCCTATTATCGATTACGACCGTTGGGGGCTTTTCGCTGAATCCTGAAGCTTAACCTTCGGGGGATTATCTCGACTTGAAACACAAAGCACGTCCTCGATGACTGCCAGGTCTACCCGGGAGGCTTGCGTCGAATTGGGTTTGTTGACTGACGTGATAAACAACGCAGTTGACTCAGTGACTTGCAGAAATGGCCTGCAAAAGGGGTATACCGTTTTCGTGGATAACAATGAGGGTGCGCGATGATGAATGACGCTTGCTGATGGTTGATAATGGCAGACACAGAGATGGGGATTTGTAGGGTAAGGTGTTTACACTTGAATAAAGAGAAGAACCAAAGATGAGTGAAGTGGCTGGGACAGAATCTACCCTGGAGCGTGCACCAACCTCCCAGCCTCCCTATTCCTGATTGTGCGACCAGGTCTGTACCCACTAAAACAACAGATCCACTTGCAACCTGACGCGTCCGTCGGGTCAGCAACCCCTCCCAGACGCGCCTGTTACGCGACAAGTACAGCCAATCAAGGTGCAGCTACTGGAAGTAAATTAAGCGAAAGGTGGGAACAATGGCAATGCCCCTCATGAATTAACTAAAAGCCGTCGTTGTATGGCAACACATTACTATATCAAGTCAACAAGCGCCGAAACTGGCCCTGCATACGCCACAACGTCGTCTACACGATTTTCGAAACGTGTACATCTCGAAACATACGACCTCGCTGCGACCATAGCCTGGCGCTTCCAACGTGGTCACTGAGACTGTCCCCCTACCGGCTGGCCCCGCTTCTGTACCATACCTATCTACCTACCACCATGGCTGATGACACAACCGAATATACGGAGTCTAACATCTGGGACTCTCCATCACATGATGTCGGCCCACCAACATCTCGTCCAAGGACTCCTAGAACCCCAAAGACACCCAAGACCCCAACACAGGAGCGTCCAGAGCCTATAGATCGTGAAGCCGCACTGCGCAAGGAGCTCGAAGGTGTTCGGAGCATCAACGAGTCTATTGAGGGCGTCATATCAACCCTGGAGCGCGCAGGGGGTAACATGAACGTGCGTTTACCCTCGTGCCGCCTGCCAGCTGTATGTCCATTGACCATCCACACAGACCGTATTGAGCACAGTAAACAACGCCTCTATCCTCCTTAACACTTGGACGCGGATATTATCCCAGACCGAGCATAACCAGCGATTGATTCTAGACCCTGGCTGGAAAGGTGCAACCGAAGACATCGCCGAACAGGAAGCTGAGGCTATCCAGAGGCAGCAGGCTGCTGAACGAAGGGCCGCTGAAGAAGAAGAAAGGCGCGAGCAGTTACGACAACGCCGCGAGGAAGAAGAGGAGAGGCGAAGACTGGCAGCAACCGCACCTGCGCGAGGAACAAGAGGAACCAGAGGAGCTAGAGGTACCACTCGGGCACGAGGCCGAACCACAGCAAGGGGCGGTAGCTCAAGCTACACGTCCGAAAACAGCACGTCGAGTATACCGAGCAGTCGCGGATCCTCTAATATTGGTCGAGGGTTTGGTGCGCGACGAGCTAGAGGTACCAGATGAGACCAAATCCGGCCCTCTTACGCTTTCATGACAGATACCCAATAGACTTTTTTTCCTTGCTACTTCTTCTTGAAGAAGTCACTCATCTTCTTCATACCCTTTGTGTTGACTTTCTTGAGATCCCGCACTCCCCTACTCTCCAACGATTTCTTCTTCTTTTCTTCCTCCATCTTTCTCTTCTTGGCACGAGCCTCATCCTCCTCCTCGTCTAGGCCACGCTTGCGACAGTAATCGATAGAGTGTGCGGCCATGGCCTCGGCACGTAGTTTGGCTAGTTTAGCTAGGTACTCATCCAAAGGCGAGAAATCTACTAAGCCCTCTTGCTTGAGTAGTTCTTCCAATTGAGTAGCAAGCGCCGAGGCAACATAGCCTGAACAGATGAAGGTGAATGCGACTCGTAATCTTTGAAGCTCCACAATGTCGGCAGATGCCTCGATGGCGCTGACAATGTTTTCTGTGACAGTCTCTTCCACAAAAGATGTGGCTGCAGTGGAAGGCTCAGAGACCTCTGTTTCTGCTGCGGCAATAGTCGATTGGGAATCGTTTGAGTCGGCGGAAGTCGATGTCTGAGTTTCTGTCTTGGTTATCGTTGTAGTCTCGGTCTTTTCTCGCTGCTGTACAAGAACTGGTGCTTCGAGAGCCTTCTTCACGAACTTTTCCTCCATACTCGAAGGAAGGCCGCCCTCGCGCATTCTCTTTGCCTTTTCCAAGACCACCAGAACGAGTTTGTTCTCGTTTATCCGGAACATAGTCTCGTTTCCTGCGTCGACAGTGTCGCAAACCACGCCCATTCGGCTCTCGATTAGCTTCCGTGTTTTATCGCATCGCAAAATCTCAGATAGATGTGAAGAGTCTCGAGGTAGTCTGTCAAAGTGGTCATCACTTGATAGAAAGAGCCGTTTTCCTTCTGAGCTTTTTGATTGAGTTTCGGTCAACGCTGGGAGAACCAGGAAAAGGGGGTCGATTAATGTAGCCAGATAGAGATCCTGACCCATTGAAACCCCAGATTTGCTAGCATTCTCCGCAGAATTGGAGTTCGATGCGGTCTCGATCAACCAGCTCCGAGGCGTCGTCTTCGGTGTCGCAACCTTCGTGAATTCGTAGATGCCAGTCTCTGGACACACCAGGTATCTCGCTGGTCGACCATGTCTGGGGTTGGGAAAAGTGACAATGCGCGCTTCAGGGCTCGCCTTTGAAGGAAGGACGAAGAGTTTGGAAGGGTTCTCTGCTCGAGGACCCAGGTTAAACTTTGAGGAAGTAGTCTTGGGTTCTGAAGCTTTTGACTCTGCTGGAGCGGCTTTGGTCGATCGAGTCCTGGCCATGTCGAGGACTTTGTGTGTGAAATTAGTTTCGATTGTACACACGTTGTTATAATGGAGTAGACACAGGAGAAGAAAGAAAATAGAGTACAAGGATTAAATGTTGATGCTCTCTAAAGTCAAATATTTTGGGTTGTCTGATAAAGATCAAGATGAGATGCAACCCCGACTAAATTGCATTAAACACGCTGAGACGCGCTTTCACGCGCGACGGTACTGTTGCAGGCCCGGGCTACGGCAGACTTAATTTTAGTGGATCTTCCAGCGCCTGCTGGCGCCAAGACCTAGTGCAGGCACTTGATGGCCCGGCATGTGGATGTGCGAGCCCAGCCAGTCCCATCCAGTCCAACACCGACCGCTTAAACAAACATTCCCTGCATCAACAACCCAGAATCGCAGTTTCAGCATATTTTCTTTCGCCAACGACACTCGATAGGCCCAGCTTGGATGTCTGCCGCCTTACCCAGGCTACACTTACCACCTTGACCAACTGGAAATATGCTATAGAACGCAGGCTTACACTGAACCCTTCTAAGTGACTGCATACCACCGGGGCCGGTTTCTGGGCCACCAGCTTGAAACTTACTTACTGTTCCAGGCGTCGTCATGGCTCCAGGTGAGACCAGAATATTTGCCTGAGAGGTATTCTATGCGATAATTTACTGACGGCACATGTCATAGCTTCCCCGGCAAAACAAGGAACCGAAGCCCAATGGCCCCCAAGATCTCCACATGAAGCTCTGCTTAGCACACCGCGCGGACGAGAGCGATACCGACAGATGATGACATCCCCCTCGCCCTCACCATCAAGGAGAAGTCGCAACTTGCCTTCCATGAACCTCCTGGCCGAGATTGAAAACGATGATGAGGATGAAGATGAGGAAACACTGCAGCTGAAGCTTCAAGAGATCCAGGCTCGGCTCAAGCTGAAGAAGCTGCAATCCGCCAAGTCAAAAAAGACAGACGAGAGCGTTGAGCATTTACATACGACCACCTCGGAGCTGGCGATATCAGCGCAAGCACCAAGTCGTCCGAAGCGCGCAACGACCCCTACAAGAGAAGAGCCAGCTGTACAACGAAACAATGTTCAAGTCCCCGCGTCTCCAGTCAGAAGGGTCCAGCAGCCCCAAACCCAAACTTCCCCCAGCAGAGTCTTGCTAGGCATCGACAAAGGCCTTAAGGCTCGGGATATTTCTTTGAAGCGGGCGCCTAGTTACAGAGATTCGCAAACATCAACCGAAATTGGACAAACAGGCTATCTGCGAAAATCGAGGACTACAGGAAGTGCCAACTCTTCATTCTCATCAGAGACCCGCCCTTTGAGCTTCAACGAACGGCTTGCATCTGTGAGGACAGACGAGACTGCTCGGGCTCAGCGACAGAAAGATATTCAAAAGCTACGATCAAACGCCTTCGGAATTAGCCAGGATGAGATGGAGCAGTACAAGAAGAAAGCTGTCGAAATTCCCGATGAGCCACTTCAACAAGCTCCATCTTTTTCAAGGGAAGAGATCATGGGGAAGACCAAACCTGCGGGCCTCCAAAGGAGCTACACTGTACCCAACGTTCAAGTTGCTGCTGGCAAGGAGGGCCCAGCCTCAACTTCTACAGCCTCGACCCGAAAGAAGAAAACACCTCCTGGCGAAGTATCCGAAGAACAAGCTGCTGGCTTCGAGCCATACTCGAGTTTTCACCTGTCTAAGCGTATCTTGCCGCACGGTGTCCTTGCTCGGCATGTGTCTGGCAAGAAAGTCTACGCCATCAAGGACCTTCTCAAGGTTGTCAAAGCACCGGACTTTGCTCTACCAGATGTCGAACAGGATATTGTAGCATTTGGTATTTTAGCCAAGAAGTCAGAACCTCGCGCCCACAAGCCGACGCAGAAGAACGGGAAGCCAGAAGACCGAGGGAAGTACATGGTCATGACCCTGGTTGATCTAGAATGGGAACTAGATCTTTTCCTTTTTAATTCTGGGTTCACAAGGTACTGGAAGCTCACTGAGGGAACTGTAATTGCGATTCTTAACCCTACTCTTATGCCACCTCCCCCCGGAAGACATGACACCGGCAAATTTAGTCTGGTCATCAACTCAGATGAAGACTCGATCATCGAAATTGGCACAGCTCGCGATCTAGGGGGTTGCCAATCGGTCAAGAAGGATGGAGATTTGTGTGGCGCCTGGATCAACAAGAAGCGAACCCACTACTGTGAATTCCACTCCAACGAAGCCATCCGCAAACAGCGGTCGACGAGGATGGAAGTCAATGGAACCAGTTTTGGTGCCAGGAAAAACAACTCTAGAGAAGTCTATGGCTGGGGCGCTGAAAAGAAACCAGAGTCGGCCAAGAAGTATGACTGGGAGACGAAAACGCATTGGTTTGCCTCACGTACCATGAGCACAGCAGACCTAATCGATGGCAAGGATAAAACCCCCAATGACCGGAAGGAGAGGGCCGAGTTCCTGAAGAGAAACTCAGAGGCAAAGGAAAGAGAGCGTGACATGATGAAGAAGCTGGGCCAAGTTGGCAATGCGGCTGGAAGGGAATACATGCGACAAGCTGGCTCAAGGACTACACCACTGCCAGCTTCAGGTGTGTCTGCACAGGCATCAAGCTCTGCGCCTGCAACGGATGAGATTTACAGGCCAGATGCAAAGTCACTGGGGCTATTGGGAAGGGATTCTGCCGTTCACCTCAGCCCCGTCAAACGTAAACGCCCGGATAGCTCTCAGGCTGGTTCACAAGTTGGCTCGGTCACAAGTAACGGACCATCAGCTTTTGGATGGGGAACCAGTCTGAAGGACAAGCTCGCAAAGATGAAGGAAGGGGAAAAGTTCCGCAAGGAGGAACAGCCGCCAGTGCGGAAAAAGACTCGCTTCGTCACGGAGAAGGGCATCCGCGAAGCTGGAAGGGAGAGTCTGGGGAATGAACTCATCGGGCGGCAGGTCACGCTCGAGGATGACGGTGATGAACTGGTTATTGTATGAAATATTCAATTTCTTTTTTCTTGGGCACCTACACGGCGTACTAGAAAGCATGAGGCTCTAGTTTTTGGCGTTGCGACAGATGCTTTGGGCATGTTTACGAATGAACGATTTTGGTCAGAGATATCTCAATATCGCTTGAATCAAGGCAGATCTTATTGATTGCACCAACTCGATCGATGATAATCCGAGAAGCTCCTTGTCTGGGCAAGGCTTTGACTTCTTATTCGGATCAAAGGCACGACGTCAATGCCCATGTCATAGTGAACCCCCAATCTGTCAGCACAGCCGCCCCCACCAGGTTGTTTTGCGTTCATTGTGAGGAGAAGCTTGATATGTGTGGCCACAGCATACGGGCGGCGTAGTGCATAGCATGACTGGGCTACTCACGTCCGTTACTTCGTAAAAATGTATTAACAAACTTGTAGCTTTGCCTGGCTTGATCCTAGTCTACTTGACTGATAGGAATGCTCGAATGTCCATAACTCTGTGCTTCATCAGCCTCTGGCATCGATATTGGATGGCTGTACTGCCTCGATAACCAGGCGAACTTGAAAGTCCATACAACTAATGCTGCCTGACAGATGGCCAGGAGAACTGAACTTGGCATATGTTTAGGCTTTGTTGATACTGCCGTGGAATCGGCCAAGCGTTTGGTTAGGTAAATACCAGTCTGTTTTCAACTTCACTTCCACTGCCTAACTACCGATACTGTCGAGCTCAAAACTCTAACATTCAAGTATTAACCAAGCTCAAGTCTTCGAGTTGGTCGCAATGTTTAATCCTCTGCGAATGTCTGAAAGATATTGGTTTGAGAGCACATGACACATAACAACTCACCGAAGCTGACAGCTGAGTTAAATTAGACCAGTGAATGGTACCCATTCATACTAACGTGGGTGATGGCAGAGATGCCACGACTCTTGGGGTGGTTACACAGGCGCCTGTCACAGCTGAGTGTGTATTGAGTATTGCGATGGTTTAGGAGGATACGTCTTTGGTCTACCAAATAACGCACATCTCATCTATCTAGAGCATTCATATTTATGAGTCTCTGTAAGAGTGTAATGCCTCGCTTTGTATCAATGGCTTACCTAGTGACTAGAAACGCGGCCTTTCTTCTTCCCGGTGCTGAGGCGTGCAGAAACAAACATGCCATATTTCATTCAATTTCTCAAATTATACCGAAACAATCATCTTGAGTAGTCTTATACTACATTCTCATTCTAAGGAAACATTGACTGGCCTCAAAGCAACCCCCACTCTCCAGACTCATCGGGCGGCTTCCGACCCCGTATCTTGGTCCCATCAACCCCGGATTCTGCAGGAAAAACCCCAAGAAGCGACTCCCGTGAGCACTTCCCCTCATATTTGAATGCATACAAGCGGAGTACTTCATTGCCTCTACCAATCTTGGAGCTACTCTTCTCTCTGACCGGTTCGGTCGTCCTGTCGGAGCTGATGAATTGTATCAGTTGACTTGTTATAACCCCGCCGTGAAGCGATGTAGCGTCGTCTGCGGGTTGTGAGAGATCAACTTACACGTTCTTGACTGGAGAGCTCTTTGAGCCGTGGAGTTTGAATGAGACGGTCGAAGGATATTGAAGGATATTGAAGGCCGCAAGAGAGGTGAAGCCAGGCTATAAAAACCATCACTTCTTCCTACTTCAGTCACGAGTTCATCAACAGCCCCTGTCAATCACATTTTCCTTTCATCTACATCAAAATCTCCAGATAGTCCAAGCAGTTTCTAAACTGAATATGTCCCCCCATAGTGATGCGCCTTCACCAGCCGGCTCCTTTGGGAACCAGCCATATAACCACAGCCAATGGCACTCAAGAACTGGGGATTGCAACTTCACATCTAATACTTCATCACCCACCACCAGCACTTCTGCAGAGGACACCTCGATACACATGCAGCATGTGGCTCGCCCTCTGATCCCTGGCGTCTATGTCCCAACCATGTGCTTCTTCGAACCGAATACAGAAGACGTCGACACCGCCGCAATTGCCGCTCATGCTGTGCGACTTGCTCAGGCCGGTGTAACAGGCGTTGCTACGCAGGGTTCCAACGGAGAGGCCGTTCATCTCTCACACTCGGAGCGGCAGCTGGTCACCGCCACTACAAGAGCCGCCTTGAATGACGGCGGCTTCTCGCATGTGCCCGTAATAGTGGGATGCGGAAGCCAGAGCACGCGCGAGACGGTCCAATATTGTCATGAGGCTTGGGAGGCTGGCGGTGACTATGCGCTGGTCCTGCCTCCGTCCTACTATGCCACGTTGTTTGCCCCGGCCTCGGAAACCATCCTGGAGTATTTCACAAGAGTCGCAGACAAGTCTCCCATTCCGATCATCATCTACAACTTCCCGGGGGCCGTGAACGGTATGGACATGTCCTCGGACATCATCATTACTCTTGCACAACATGCAAATATCGTAGGCGTCAAGTTGACGTGCGGCAACACGGGGAAACTCAACAGGGTAGCCGTGGCAACCCGTAAGCTTTCAGGATGCAACCCAAGGCAGCCTGGTTTCCTCGTCCTCGCAGGCTCTGCTGACTTCCTGATACCTTCTCTGGCCGGAGGTGGTCACGGTATCCTGGCGGGCTTGGCCAACATCGCGCCGAGGACATGCATCAAGACCATGGAACTCTATGTGGAAGGTAATGTCTCCGAAGCACAAAGGATGCAGGAAGTTGTCTCACAGGGCGACTGGACGGCGATCCAGGGCGGTGTGGTTGGTGTAAAGGCCGGACTACAGGCGTGGATGGGTTACGGAGGCTTTGCGCGTAGTCCACTGCCGAGGCCGGACACGGAGCAGACGATGCGGTGGAAGGAAGGTTTTCGGGGCCTTGTGATGTTGGAACAATCGCTCTGAGACGACGATCATGAGAAAGGCTCGGCCACGAGTGTCACACCAGAGCGAAAGAAGTGGAGGATATCTATCTGACCCCTGGCATGGATGTGGGAGCTTTGACAATGATACTTTTGTATCCTATTTTCCCTTCTTTTCAAAGGTAGACCATGATGGCATCAAACACAGTTCATCTGTCTATCCCGGGACCTGCATGAGCCGAAAAGCTGGAGGCGGCGTCGTGGTCAGCATCGTATTGACGCAGTGGTTCACAAGGCGTGGCACTGTACCATGGCTACGCGTTAGCGCTGCGCCATAAAAAGAATGCATCCCTCTATCTCAACATGTCTTTTTTATTGAGACTTTTTTGTGGACAACCGATGCTATGGTTGACATGCAAGACTGTCTTGGGTTTATCCTCCGTAGTCGTTAAATGGTGTTTTCGGTTGAGTGTGACGTTGATCAACCATGTTCCTGGCAAACCCTCATTTTGCCTCGATGATCTGCAGGAACCCAGAAAAACCCTATCTAGTAGCTACTAGGATGTCGATCCTACCGTGTTTTAGTACAATATTGGAAATTCTAATGCCATCACGACGAGATGTTGGCGACACATCAGTATCAATCGAAGCGAAGCAACGCTGAAAGAGACGGAGGGATGATTATTAATAAAGAAAAAAAAAGAGAGGGAGAGAGAAACAGAGAGAAAGTCGCGATTCATCAAAAAGAGTGACATTATAGGAGAAGTTCAACGCGGCAACCATCCATATTGCTGATATTTTGCCAAGTTTGTCAAGGGAACGAGTGTGAAATATTGGATTTGCTGGCAGACACGGCACAGACACGGACATGGAAATAATAATAATAATAATCAGCCGTAAGCCTTGCGTGGCCTTGGCAACACGATGCAATCGAGGTTTCTAGCCAGTAGGGACATGGGTTCCCCTCATTGATCACATCATCAGATGTTACGGGACGATGCTACTGTACTGTACTGCATTGCATGCCTAGTCAGCAGCGAGGTTGGTCTGGAGGATGGGCAAAGTTGGAAACTTGACTTGCTGACCAGCTTCGTAGTATAGGTAGTGAGAAACAACTTTCAGTGTCACTCAGCCCGATGTCTGTCGGTTGTCGACCAGATCAAGCCGTTCATCCGAGGGTTCCCTGTTCTGCCTGTCAATGTCAAATGATTGATAGACGCTTCAATAGCTTCATCAACTGCCATCAAGGTTATGAATCGAAGCTGTCGCCGGCTCTATAGGCACAAAAGGTCCGCTTGAATAAAGTTGAATATAACAACCGTATCTAAATGGCGTTGAATTCATCCGTCGTGACGCGGGGAGGCACGAGGTAAACGCCCAACAAACGGTCCAAACTCTGATCTGATCAGCCCAGCATCAGCTTAGCATCTTTGGGATGCCATATTTGGACATTGAGCTGTGCATCTCAAATCTCTGCTTGGCTGGACTCGTAGGGCTCGTATCGGCAAGCTGATGGATCGAAGGCTCATGCAGACGGATCATGCCTGATCGGCGGTGTGTGAGTTAACACGAGGTTTGCCAGCTTAACAACAGGAAGCTTTGGTGATGAGCGCATCAAGTTACATGCGGCGGACGCCTACGGACAGACAGAAATACGGGATCGGGTCGCAGCTGTCTGCATGTTGTTTGTCTGCACGGGGCTTGTCAGGATATAAGTGGTTGAAGATTGCTCCATGCACATGAAGAGGCTGACGGCAGAACACCATCTCCTGCTCGCTCTGCTCACGATGGAGAAATCGTATGCAGCATCGCGAAGCGAACAGCGGTTAACAGAGACGATCCTAGCCCTAGCATATTCAATAGCTCTAAACGGCACGGATCCAACCAAGCGGAATCACGCGCAGAGACGTACGGGGTGGCCTATAGACGGGCTAGAATGTCTAATGAGCTGGAGGGAGGCGTTGTTATTATTATTATTCTTCTTCTTCTTCTGCTTCCCTTAGTGCAAATTGCCCCTTTTAACCAAGACATGGCTACGAGCTATGGCTATGCCACCGCTGGCGATGGGTCGAAAAGACTGTCGCCTCAGCCCCTCGGCCGGCGCAAAACTAGTCCCCTTGAGCTGTCCAACTACTGTAGACTAGGGGGCAAGGCAAGCCAATTATGCACAGTTTGGGCGGGTGGCTGTTTCATGGGTGGGTGAAAGCTCGCCGCTCACCAGAAGCTATTTGAGGAGATTGGGCCTAGCTTAAACGGTGAGGGACAAACAGCGAGGACCGAGACCGTAATTAACCCGTCATGATGCTAAAAAAAGGCCCGGGGCCTGAAAAGGGAACTCATCATCATCCAACAGAGAGAACTACGACTGACCAAATCTGGCTGCCTCAGGTAGACGCGACAACCAGAAGGAGTAAGAGGCTTTTTTGCTTGCATTTCTGCATTGGCCAAAAGAGATGTGCTGTTGAAAGCTTTACCACTCCAAGCAGGCTTTTTTCTTTTCCATCTTGGAGATGCGATGCACGAGGTATACGGATCCCAGGTGAAAGCCTCGTATAACTGAGCCGACTCTTACCTATTGCTGCTCTTACTCCGTTACTACCGATCGAATCGGTATCTCCGTCTAAATCCTGGGCGTCCGGGTTTTTTCTTCTTTGTACTGTACAATGGGGCTCAAACCCCTGCCCAAGCGAGTTGTCTCCCGTGGATTACCTACATAGAGTCTTGTGCTGTGCTGTGCTGAATTGCCTGTGCTGAATGACTGTGCGGAATAAATCACCAATAGTGCCTGACGTATGTTTGACGCATCGTGAGTTGTTTCTGGAAAGCGGCTGATGTCCTGGGCTGCCAATCATCATCAACTGGGACGGTTACCGACTGTCAGAGCGCATCGCGGAGGTTGATCCTTTTTTAGAATCCGGATGTCATGGAGGGCGCTCCAGCTCATCCATTGCTCCAGCTCATGGTTGTGCTCGTGCTCCTGGTGGGCGTGTTTACAGTAGGTAGGACTGTGCAGTACGAGTACATACATATTATTAGGTCAGCTCTTGCAGAACAATTCGGTCATGGTTCTCTCGTACTGTACCCAATCCGTAGATCATCCACCCAGGGGCTAGTTTAGCCATGTTAGAATTTCAGGTACAGTCCTGTGCTAAGCGCGCCAGGGGGGGTCCTGTTTTCGTTTAACGGTAACAAAGCCTTTGTCATCTTGTGTCCTGCCGCTAGCTACCTACCCAGGTAAGGTAGTTAAGGCTCCACTACCACCTCGGCCAGGGTCCACTCACCAGACACAAACAACTCCAATTACTCTCCAGCTTCCCCCAACCGCTGAACAGTAGAAGCAGGAGCAGGAGCAGGAGCAGGAGCAGAAGAAGCAGGGCTGAAGAGGCAGGCACCGCTGGACCACCCAAGGCTGGGCTGGATCTTTTGCCCCCCCTCGTTGTTTCTTGGTAGGTACCTTCACACAACCATCTACAAACAACCTCGTACTCATTCACTGCCCACCAAGTTATTGGATGGGAGACACACACACACACACGCCTCTTAACATCGGCATTGCATTGGATCTTACTGTATTTCCTCTTTACCTATTCTCCTGTACCTTGGCTGATGCATGGACAATCGAATCCACACGCAGTCGATTCTTCGTCTTGACACCCTGGTTTCTGTCATTCATCAGGCACACAGCCGTTGATCCGTCCAATGTGGCGTTACGAGCAAGCTAAACGACAGAAAAAGGAACTGCATTAGCATGGCCATGTGCATGGTCATCAATTTCCACCCACACCTATGTGCTCCTCCTCAGCGGGTGCATATCCATAGAATATCGATCTTTGCCCTACCTGCGCACCCCCTCCCCCTTGTCCTCTAGGGCCGCTATGAGGGGCGGTACGAACCCCTTTGACGATGATTGACAGCTGGGACGGGAAAGACGGCCTTTCGGATGCGGAGAGGGATGGAAGGGATCATGACCATGGCCGTCACCCTTTCGCACACACCCCGTGTTGTTGCTGGGTCATGGCTCAACTAGTATATCTCGGACGCTTTCCCACGTCGTTAATTGCTTCTCTCTCGATCTTGTCCTCTTACAGAACAAGAAAGTCGTACATTGAGGCACGACTTCTGTTCGAATACATTCGTTTGATTTAACAACAGGACGACATAATGCTGGGCAAGTTCCTAGTTGCCGCTCTGGCGGTTGTTGGCGGAGTCAACCCTGTCGAGGCTCAGCAGCAGAACATCTTTGTTACTGGTGTCCCCGTCACTGGTGGAAGTGCTGTTCCTGCTCGCAAGAACATCAATGACCTCCAGAAGGCTGGTGGTCCCACCTGGTGAGTCTCATGCGCTGTTGCCAGCACCCCCAATGCTAACCTCTACGCCAGGGATCTGTACATCCGATCTGTCCGCTCTATGTACGATGCCAAGGAGACTGACTGGAAGTCCTACTTCCAGGTTGGCGGTATTCACGGCAAACCCTTTATTCAGTGGAACGGTGGTGGTGGACGAAACGGTAATGGCTGGCCCGGATATTGCCCTCACGGCGAGAGCCTCTTCCTGACTTGGCACCGTCCTTATGTGCTGCTCTATGAGCAGATCCTCGTCGAGCATGCCAAGAGATTGGCCAACCTTTACCCTTCCAAGTACCGCAAGCAGTACGTTGATGCAGCCAACGCTCTGCGATCCCCTTACTGGGATTGGGCCCTCGACAGCATCCCTACTATCCTGACCCAGCAGATGGTCAAGGTCAAGGTCCCCAACGGCAGCGGGCTCAAGACCATCAACATGAAGAACCCTCTCTACACCTACAACTTCCCCAAGGCCGCCCTCAGCGGCAAGTACGGAGACTGGGACGATGAGGACCGCGCCCGTATCTACCACTGCCCTGCTCCCGATAGCTTCCCCGCGACCCCCAACAGATTGCTCCGCCAGCGACCCTACAAGACCTGGACCTACGATGTCTTGACCCGACCTACCACCTTCAATCAATTCGCTTCCACCGGTGCCAACGGTGCTTCTCTGGAGCAGATCCACAACGCCGTCCACTGGGATGCTGCCTGTGCTGGCCAGTTCCTCGCCACCGAGTTCTCTGGTTTCGACCCCATCTTCTGGCTTCACCACACCCAGGTCGATCGTCTCTGGGCTTACTGGCAGGCCATGCACCCTAACCAGGCCTCCTTCACTGGCTCTTACTCTGGTGGCTCTCGTTACTCCACTCCCCAGGGCACTCGCATCACTCCCAGCTCCCCGCTCCAGCCTTTCTACCGATCCAGGGGTAACTATCACACCTCCGACACAGTCAAGAGCATCAAGGGTTTCGGTTACACCTACGCTGGACTCGAGTACTGGCGCATGTCTGCCAGCCAGCTCTCCAGCTCTGCCAAGGCCACTGTCAACCGCCTCTACGGCAGCGGCTCTTCTCGTCGTCGTGATGTTGAGGAGCGTGCTGATAGCGAGACTACCCGTTACTTCGCCAACGTCCAGCTCGATGTCACTGAAGTTGAGCGTCCCGCCCAGGTCAACGTCTACGTTTCCGGCAAGCTTGTTGGTGGTCTGGTCGTGATGCGACAGCCTGCTGAGGGTATCATCCATGGTTCTTTCTCAGCTGACCAGGCTGCCGACACTCCTCAGCTTCTCGGTGCCTGCTCTCCCACCAAGGTTGCCGATAGCGTCAACAGTGGCCTCCAGGTTGAGATTGTCAAGCTCGATGGCTCCAAGGTCGACCTGAAGTCCGTCCCCAGCCTGAAGCTCAGCCTGGACGACGTCTCCTACACCCCTCCTGCCACTGAGGATGACCTCCCTGTCTACGGCAAGCCCCGTACCCAGCCCGCCAAGGCTGTCGCCCTCTCCAACGCCAAGGCTCTCAAGGCCGTCAACGCTTGTGCCAACAAGCTTCCTTCTTTCAACCCTCCCAACTAAATACCCAGCTCCCAAGGGCGTTTCATTTATCGCATCTTCCGCCAGCGAGGCTTTCATGCTTGGCTGCGGCTCATCACATGGGACCACTAGCAAACCGCACAAATTCTTTAAGTAATTTTAATCCCCTGGCAGACTCGGGGAGTCACACTTGTATTTTTTCGCCAGACTAGGTCTATAGTTGCTAAATAGCGGTCCTTTTGTCTTGTACACTTTTGTGCTCAGTCCATGATGTGATGCTTGATGTGTGTTATATGAAGAACTCAACCAGTATATTGTAATTCCGTTATTTGCCCGATAGAGTAGTAAGTTACCGTTGTCGGTCTTATGTTTGTGTTGTATGTAGCCTCTGTTGATAGCGGTGTAAGTGAGAATGGGAGTGAGTTGGAGGTGTGTTGCACTATGCGATCTAAAACGATGGTTGACGGCGAGAGGATGAGGCTAGGTGCTCTTGATATTTGAAAAACTGAACGGACGAATAACAGTGCCCTTCGTGGTTTCCTCAAAAGCGAAATTGCTTTCATATTGACGCTCTTCGGTGAAACCTCACCACACGTACTCGTCCCAAGCTTCGAAAGCAATGAATTGATGCTTATAATAAATAACTTACCAAGCACGAGCAGGACTGCTTTCATACGATATACGTAGGGTTTTCTGTAGCAGCGAAATGTTTTCTCGTCACAGTCTAGTGTGTGCTCGTCATAACCTTGTCGGCATATCCAATTCATGGACAATTGCCAGCAGTCATGATGCGAGAGATCAAGCCGCCTTCAATACATCTTTAGTAATTAACAGTTATAGCCTTGTTGTTATACACCAATTTGAGTCTCAACTTGTGTTAGGCAGAATAAATAAAATATAGCGATTGCTGCGTCACTATCAATACTATCTCGGCTTCATCGTTGCTTCACATACGCTCTTGAACTATTCGTTGTATTCAACAGTTACAAGCATTAGGACTCGCCCATCCACAGATTCAATCTAGTCTAGCAGGTAGTGTATTGCAATTCTCAGATTGAAATAGGTTTGAAGCTCTGGAACTGACTGGTCGACAAAGCATGAGTGATTTTTTTTTTAACCTGACGATAGAGAAAGTAGGAAACCCAGTCCAAGGTTTCCCTAGGTAACAGAACGAGAAGAGCATTCTTTGACCTCCTTTCCTATTGAGTGAGGCTAAGATTGCCATTTGTGCCACTCTGTTCTCGACGCTGTCACTTGCTGAGTGGATAACATTAGCTCACCAGAATTCTCAAGAACTGGGCACAATAGAATTAGACCATATGTTTAAGAGAAAGGTTCTAGAGAATTGTCTAGTCATTACGACAAGCGAATTGGAAGTACTCGGGAATGTGACTGTACTCGCTCGGACAGCGTCACAGTTCACTCAGGGCAAGCACGTTACTGCCGTCCTGATAAGAAAGAGAAGTCACTAATACGTACCTACTCCTGGTAAGATGGTAGCTGACGAGTTATGTTGACATATACGGGGGGAGTTTTGAGAAAATCGATTCATACTATACCTACCTGTTGGCAAGGTAGCTACTAGATGTTTCAATATGCGCAATGCTCGGGGGGAAAGTATTAAAAGAAGTGGAAGCTACATACGAAAGCAGAGATCAAAATATCTTTTAGAATGGATATGTGAGGGAGGGAGGAGAATGAAAAGATTAGGAAAACGGTAGAACTTGACTGTTGGAGGGCTAATACGCCCGATGGGTTTCCCGGACGTATTCTGAATCAGACACGGAACATCACCGTTGTTGAGACAATTTCTAATGTCTACAAGGCTGTCATGAAATAGCGAATGTACGCTATGGATGGTCGTGTTGAAAAATTGATGCTGGGAGGACGGCCACATGGTTGTCGTAAGTTATTGTTGGACAGTTTAAGTAACTATTTGGCTCTATTCTTGCGTTGTCTTTGGTTCGAACTCTTGACACCAACTTGGCCTCAGTCATTTGCCACATTGAAAGATTCTTGAAAAAGGAAACCGATTCCTCATAACAAATCGAGATACTTCAGAGTAAAGATAGTATCGTTTGACGTTATAGGCTGTCACGTGGTCCAGCTCTAGGCCACAAATGTTAATATCGTGAGGATTCTGGTTGGTCCATTCTGACCTGACAACTTTCAACTCACGTCCTTAATTTTTGTTTATTTCGCCTACACATCACGCTTTCAAAATGCCATTCAAAATCCTTGTTCCCTCGGAGAAAGATGCTCCCGGCGTGGCCAACACCTTCTTCGCTGCCATGGACATTAATCTACTGATGCATGCCCAATTTCCCAACACTAAGAGCAAGGACTTTTTCCATGGCTGGCTTTGCAAGGACACTATGGATCATGTTCAAAGCGTTGACAAGGGTGTTCTTATTGCGCGTGATCCAGAAACTGGAAAGATAGCGAGTTTCGCCAAATGGAATATCCAGCGGCAACCGCGGCGGGAGGAGAATGATAATCATAACGATGAAGAGTTCCCGGATTTCTGTCGGCGTCAGTTCCTCGGTCCATACGCAGCTCTCACCAAGAGAAAAAGAGATAAGGTTCTGGGCGACCAGGCTTATTATCGTAAGTCTTCTCGATTGGAATGAATACCGGAAGAACAAGTCTCAACTTTGACCGTTGTATGTGGACTTGTAGCTTCCGACCGAGTAGAAATACATGCTTAGCACTAACATGTCTTAGACGTGACATATCTCTGTACAGATCCGGAGTTCAACGGTCGAGGGGCTGCATCTGCTCTACTCCAACGGGTGCAGGCTGAGGCGGCGGCAGAGAATGCGCCAGTTATTCTCGAGGCCACTATGAATGCAGTGTCTTTTTACCGAAAACTAGGCTTCCAAATCCGCGAGGAGCTCGACATGACGCTCCCAGCGCGTGGTTCAGATGAACCTACCGAGCGCTATGAAGAGAGAGTCATGGTCTGGACACGAGACTGATGTCCGAAAAGAATTATACATGCACAAGGCTACCAAACCGTTATCGCTAATCGTCCCCACACTCACGTGGCAAGGCGTTGAGAGCAATGCCGAGCTTTGACTCGACGTCTATTGACATGACATCAAAATGAGGGTCGTTAGCGGAAGCAGAGCTTTGAACTATATAGATGAAGAGAACGGTTGAGCAGTTGTCGCTCTGTATAGCGGATCAAATAGCATAGTTGGCCTTGCGTCGCACTTACATGTCAAACAGATTCATACAGACAGTCCAGGTCAACGCCAGCAAAAGCTCCGGACCCAACCAATGATGACGCTCTTCAGAAGTTCAGATGTTACTCGCTCCAGAACCAGTCAGTATTGAGGATCTTGATGACATGATCCGTGCACGGCGATGGGCCGCCGGGACAGAACCGGCAACGTCCCCTGTAGCCCCCACGGCACAAGGGTTGAGTTTCTTTGCTGAGCCAAGATTAGGGACAAGGGACATTTTTCGGATCGCTCGATGGAAGGGCTTTTCTATGGACCAATCATAGAAGGCTTATTTGTTCCGAGGGATCTGAGGCTATTGATAACTATAGACTGATAGATCTTGGATGAAGCTGTCGCGTGTGGGGCATTCATTCTCGTCGTCTTTCCAATGTTCTGGTCTAAGATCAAGTCAACGCCTCGGAGAAAAGAAACTTGGGACCATATGACTAATGGTTTTTTATTCCAGGCATTATGATGTTTGATATCAACGAGGAACAGCAAGATCGTCACTTGGCAACCGGAAATAACTTGCTGATGACAAGTTAGTTCTGGCAAGCGCTTCACCGAGTTAGCACATCGAGAACCGAACGTCGGAGCAAGTCGGATGCGGTTACTCAATCAGCAGTAGCAGTAGCAGTAGCAGTAGCAGTAGCAGTAGCAGTAGCAGTAGCAGTAGCAGTAGCCGGCGGCGCCGGGTATGACAGTGAGGATAGATGCGGTGGTGCCAAAAAGTGAGCAGATAGGGGAGATTTGCGGTGTTTTGGAGCTGAGGCACATCTCGACAAGCGAATCCAAGAGTAAGGAACCTCAGGAAATTTACCAATGAGATGGAAAGGTTATTTTAGCCGCTAACGAGTATGCAGAGAGAGCTGTCTGTCTGACTGCAGCGGCAGCGGTAAATAAACCCCGGACGAGCCATTACGTTACAATAACTGCCGTACCATGCAGAATGAGGCAAGACAAGCTCATAGATGGTTTTCCATTTGGTAATGGGCTGAGAGAGACGCCCTTGATCAGCCGGTACAGGATACCTATCACCACTAACATCAACGCAGTTGCACCGAGTATACTATACATCTCCAGCTCAAGGTTCCCTCTCAAGATGGTGTTCAAGTTCCCGTCTATGGTTGTGCAGAAAAATGTCTCTGAAGGCTAGGGGTTCCTCTTTTCTTTTTGTCGCAGTTTAACTTATCTTTTACCATTATGTATTTCTATCTCCTCTACTTTTCTAGAGATAAGCCCGCTCGTCCATTCAACTCTCACTGACTTTATCCTCACTCGTTCGGAAGTGCACAGCAGCCCGGCGCGCCCTACTTTCGCTCCAGACCTGGACCTGGAACCCGGGTGTTGTTCATGATGTGGCCCATTTCTTTCCTCGGATTTAGGAAAATGAGCTGCTCTTCTATCTGGGGGTTGTGCATTTTGGTGACGACGTCGCTGCCGAGAAACTCCCTGTTGCACTGACCTTTGCCTACATGACTAGAGTCTTGTATTGATCCAACGTTGGTCATGATTCAGGGCTATGTATCTGCAGAGGCCTGCCTCTCCAGAGAGATATCGGGAACTGGAAACGACAAGACAGAATGTTTGAAGATATGACTTACACGAAGTGGGTATTTCCCCATGACAGAGCTCAACAAAGGCCCGAGGTTTGATATTTCAATCTCTTGGCTCCTGGTTAATTGCCTGCAAGGACAAGCAAATAATCGCTCAAGATGAGGATGTGATGATACATTATCGACAAACAAGAAACAACGTCGAGATGCCCTTGGGGAGATTCCTTATTCGGACCATGCTCCGAGCTCTCAAGTTTGGGACGACGCCTTCTTGACACCATGGATTGGCAAGGCTTGTCCCGAAGTTGACAGAGGGGAACCCTGGGATTGGATCTGGAGTCAGGTACTTTGGTGTTGCGGGGAATACCATCAAGCCGGGACGTACCTTGCCCTCCTCTCTCTCACATGCCCGTCTTTTCATTTGCACTTTCCATTCTCCAAATCCCTTTTCCATACAGTGGCAGCATCTCTACGATTCTCTGCTTCCTTGTCTCTTTTTTCTTTCTCTTCCTTCTTCCTCCTCCCATTTACATTCAAGTGTTGCATTGTACCTCGTGACCAACCGCATAATTTACGGTACAGGCAAAGTCTCTGGTATTTCTTATCATACTCCCAAGTTACTGCACTGCACGGCTGCGAGAACCGGCGATCGCGCCACCGCCGGGCGACAAGGTAACCGTTTTTGTTTAATGACGTCGAATCCGATAGGCTCATTAGCTTATCTCGCGGTTACCTGAGGGAAGGGCTCTCCTCTTTGCCAAAGCAATATTGGATCCTTATCACTATCATTATCAATAACAGTCGCGTGTGCATACGTACAGCTTCTCCGGATTATCTCTTCTCCAAAGAGTCGAGCCAGCATCGAATCAGGTCAGAGAAGGACAAGGACCCTGCTCTGCCCTGACCTGGCCCTGCATTCCACATTCCAAACCCAGTCCCAATCTTGTCCCCCGGTTCCCCAGGCTTCGATCCCCGCCGCCTGCCTGCAGAGTCGAGACATTTTGGCTGTGGAAGCGCCAAATCAACCATCCAGGACGCAGCTGACAGCTCACGGCGGGCGTACCAAGCCAAAGCAACTTTGTCATTGGGGCCACCCCGTTATCGCTGGCCAGGATCCTACCAACCCAACCTATCGTCTTTTTTCGTGCCTGGCCTGTTGAGGTCGCTGTCGCCGTCCAGTTTCCGGTCCATCGCACATCTACAACTGACAGACGGATATCGACATATTTGGTTGTAGAAAGGATATGAAGCTTTGGATGAAGCGAGGAGGACTGACTCAATAAGGACCGAGTTCAGTACATGATTCTCGTCTCATCTCTTAGTCAACACCGTCCCCGTTTGCAAAAGCCTTATCAGATAAACACCCCCGGTCTCCCGTTCCGCCTGTCGACCGACTGACTCCATCGGCGCCCATCTGCGCCCGCCATCCCAAGCATCCCAGCAAGTCCCTGACATTGGATCCCAGCATCTTGGATCCCCTCTTTGCCCTCTCGTTCTTGTTCGCCAACCACTTACACACACTTGCTCGAGCAATTCTTATCTTTTTCCCTTCTTCTCACTTTCTTGCATTGCATCGCATCGCGTCACCTCACATCGCTTCCTCGGCTTCCCCAGATTCTTATCTTACACCAACCATTGACTCGTGTCTTGTGTGCCTCTAATCAACTCACTCTACTTGGTTTGGATAACGTGGTTCTATTAGCTATCGTTACCTATCATCTTGCTTCTCAGTGGCCGTAGCTCTAACGCATTGCGTCACTGTCATCCCCGTGGGGCCTATCGCAGCCAAAAGAAAACACTGCCTATCTCCTATCGTCACAAACCATCCATAACGGAAAGGGTATCTGCTTGCACTGCACTGCATCTCGGGAGGCTTGCAACTCAAGAGCCACTGCGGCTCAAACTTTCTGCGCCCGTTTCTTGCAGGGCAACGGGCGCCTGTACTGTATTCTTGTGTAGCACAACGCAGCACACACGCTCCCCCCAGGTTGTGCCCTGACAGCTACACACCCTTTGCCTATTGCTGATAGCACATCTGCTCCTGCGTGCGGCATTGGATTGCATCGCTTTGGGTTTTGTTCTCCCACCATGTCTCCCCAGTCTTCAGCCTCGGTACAGAGGACGGCGCCTATAGCCATCGCTCCTAAACCTCCTCGCCTAGAGCCGTCTGCTTATCGCCAGGACAGCTTTCATAGGCTCGAGATGGGCCACGGCGTTGCGAGCTCTGCACCAGTGGAGGGTTCATCTTTCAACGCTGCCTCCATCCCACCCTGTCTGTCATGCCGTTACTCACGCGTCAACTGCGTCCCTAGCGACAATGACGACGGCTGCATCCAGTGCCAAGCTGCTGGCTCCGAATGCTCCCTCTCTTGCAGTCCTCAATCCCGAAAACGAAAGCTCCATGGTGATGCTAGCGAAGATATCATCGGGAAAAGAAGGTCAGATCGATCCTGATATCCCCATCTACATCTATCTCCACGCCCGCAAGCCCTCCACACTCATCCTAGCTTGACTGCTCCACCTGCTCCCGTGCCTTTCCCTTGCGTCCATTGTTTCTTCCTACACTCCATTCCTTTCTCTGATAACCCTCACCTTACTCGTGCTCTTCCTTGCATGCCTTTGTCTGACATATGATTGGCCTCGTACAGTTCTCCGGGTCTCGCATCTAGGCGACGAAACCATAACTCAAGCCTCTCCAGCACCGCCGCTAGCAGTTCGTTCCTGGAGGAGATGGCCAATGTTGGCGGCCCAACTATGCTTAAACGTACGCTTGGCCTCCAGGATGATCGCTACAGCCAGTACATTGGTCCTACAACCGACTTTGAACCCTCACTCATCAACCTCTCGTCCTTTGATCCGCATGACGAGAGTCTCTTGTCCAGAGGCACCCTTCGCAAAGTCAGCGAGCACGACACTTTCTTGATGCTGCCTGACTCCAGCACTCCAGGACACGAACATGTGACGCAAGACGCCGATCATGTCGAGTCCATCGTGGCCCCTCATGGCCGGCATCTCATCGATCTCTACTTCCGAGTTGTTCACCCAGGATTTCCCATTATTCAGAAACATGTCTTTATGGAAAAATATGAACGATCTTACCGGGAGTTTTCGCCGCCACTACTGGCAGCAGTCTACATCATTGCTATTAATTGGTGGGATCAGAGTGAGGAATTATCTGGTGTACCCCGACCCAATGTTAGAGAGCTCGAAAGCCTCGTCCGCGCCACTTTGGATGAAGCAACATTTCGTCCAAAGCTCTCCACAATCCAAGCTGGTCTGCTTCTTTCTCAGAGGCCCGAGGGCGACCAGTGGGCGCCCACCGCTCAACTTGTAGCGCTCGGCCATGAGTTGGGATTGCATCTGGATTGTACAGGCTGGAAGATACCGCCGTGGGAGAAGGGTCTGAGGAAACGATTGGCGTGGGCACTGTACATGCAGGACAAATGGGGCTCTCTCGTTCACGGACGACCCTCGCACATTTTTGCTACTAACTGGGGTGTTCAGCCCCTGACTGCAAATGACTTTCCAGATGTTGAATGGGACGAGAACGACCCGGAAGAGAAACTCGACATCGAGAAGGGACGAGTGTTATTCACGCGAGTAGTGCAGCTCTCGGAAATTTTGTCCGAAATTCTGGACACTTTTTATACTCTTCAAGCTATGAATACGGTTGCGAACGCAGGCAAACAAGGAACGCAACTGGTGTTGTCGCTCGCAAAACCGATCCAGCTCAAACTAAAGGAGTGGTACGGAGGGCTACCGCAACTAATTCGCCTGGACTCTTCTTACTCTTCCCTTAACCCCAGCTCTAATAGACTGTCGAGTATTGGGTATCTTCATCTGGCATACTTTGCGGCCGAAATCACGCTTCATCGGCGAATCATTCGATCATTGGCCTCGCCCTCTAGCTCTGTCGACTCATACGTGCAGCACATATGTCGCAGCGCTGCCAAAGCACGTCTCATATCTGCCATGGACTTTGTTAATCGACTGGGGCCGAACCATCTGCGCTCGTTCTGGTATTTCGCTTCCAAGACTAACTTTGCCTTGATTGGTACGTTTGGTTCTCTGCTCTGGGCAACATCACCGGGTCGGGAGGAGGCGGATTGGTATCGACGGCGTCTGGGAGAGTACCGCTGGACTCTTTCAGTGAGCTCGAAACCCGGCGAGGGCAAGGGCTTGACTGAGTTTGCTATGACTATGTTAGATATTTCAACGGGTTTGCTTAAGCAGTTACCGGAGAAACCTTCAATGAGTCGAAACGGTAGCCACGTTGATCTCTCTGTTTCTGCGCCACCGGTTTTTAGCGGCGGTATTCTCGACAGCCTCGGCAGCAGACCCAGCGCAGCGGATATTAGTGCCATGCATAGTCCACGAACCGATGATGAAGAGGAGGAAGAGGAGGAAGATAGCAGCGATGAGGATATGGAGGACTATCCGACACGGTTGTAAGAAACAGGAGAATGTGGGGGAAGTACACGACATATACAAAAGACGAAAGGTCCAAGGTTTTCGGGCAACCACAAGGATGAAGGAACGATCAGGCGTGTTGTTTTGGAACATGTAGCTACGGCTTGCATTGTTCGGGCGTTTCTATCGTTGCTGCATTGTGTTTTGGTACAGCTGAGGAGTTGGCATGGGCATGTTGTCGTCTTTTTGGGCCTTGCTATGGTTTGTTTTTCTTTCTGATCATTTGGGCTTGGGATGGATGATACCTAGGTTTCTCGGAGCCCCTCTGGAAGGGCCCGAGGTATGATGGGATGACATGTAGGCGCATTATATCAGGGGACATAAGCATGGAGGTTTGAGTGTTGCATGAAGCACGATGGGGTATGATTACTTAGACTGGATTGTTATGAGTTATGCATAATGCGAGATATAGTATACTAGTTAGCAGTTGAGTTGTCAATTTTGGGGTTTGCTTTTTGGTTTGTGGTAAGTTAGAGTACACATGTCTCGGGAACAGCAGCAGTATTCTATCAATATCGACAAGACCTTTTAATAGGAATGTGAGCTTAACAAGTTTGTGCAGGCCAATAGCGAAAGAAGTATCACAAAGTATCAATGGACATAGTCCAGCAATGTGATGAAAACTTAGCTGGAAGTCAACTACATTAAGAAATGTACCAAATATCGATTATTCTATAAACCACCGTTATCGAACTATAGTAACCTTAAAACTGCATTTGAAGTATATGGCTCTACTTGAGGTACATAATGACTATGCTACATATGCTCAGGTCTTCTTGTATTACTGGGATTATTCAATCTATCAGTCCCGCAATTCTTCCTTCCAGCCACAGCACCAGCCACGCACGAGAACAAGGAAGAAGAATACTTACTCCCGCCACGTCAACCTCAAGATTGTCTCATCTGCAACCAAACGTCTACGAGCTTCAGGTGCAGGCCATTTGAACCGCAAGACTGGATCGTCCTTGTAATTTTATCTTATACATTGCTTGTACATTCTCTTTTTATACAATCATTCTCTTATCCCGTAATGGCTCCCAAAAAGAATGTCCAATCGGCCAAGGCGACTGGCGCGCCTGAAGGCTTCACGCCGGAACGCTTTGAGAGGGAACTCAAGGAGCTTGCTACCCAGGCTAGGGAGGATACCTGGATGAAGCGTGCTATGAGCCAAGGACTTGTGTATATTCAGACGGTTCTACTTCTGGTTCTGTTAGGCGTCGCCTCCAGCGCGTCGCAGCTTAACCTGTCCCCTATCTATGGCTCTATCCCCTCTGCAGTCACGCACACGATTGCTATCAAGGCTGCCTGCTTTATCGGCTGGGCTGGTAACCTGATGCTCCGCATGGTTCTCCCTCTGTCTACTTCCCAGCTTCTTCCCATCATCGCCTTGAACATCCCGGCTGTGCAATTTCTCCTCGGTTGCTTCACCGAGCATCTTGGTGCTTGGTGGGGTCCTCTTATCACCGAGGGTCTCACCTTGTTTCCCTTGGCTGTTGTCTCTGCGGCTTCCGTGGCCGATGTACTTGAAGATGCAGACCTGAGCGCACTACCAAAGTTCGTCGCCGACGCATCGCCTGGCATTGTCTCGTGGGCTCTGTTTAGACTGGCTGAGAATGTCTCAACGGAGAAACTACAGGGCATTATTGGAAGCACCTTTGTGTTTACTCGTGTTGGTCTGGAACTCGTCTTGGGAGCTATCTATGCTGTTATGGCTCCGTCCAAGTATCTAGTTCTGGCTGTTCCTGCGCTGTTGCACACGGCGGTCTTGAACACGCACGTCATGACACCCATGGCTACGGCATCCCTCAACAGCACCTTGGTAACTCAGAACTGGACATTGCTAGAGCGCCGGGAATCGTTGACGGGCTATGTCTCGGTTATTGAGAGTCTGGAAAGGGGTTATCGTGTAATGCGATGCGACCATAGTCTTCTAGGAGGCGAGTGGGTTCACGTTCAAGGACGAAGGGTATCCGAACCCATATACGGTGTTTTTGTCATGCTCGAAGCTGTCCGTCTTGTTGAGAGGGAGGCTCCTCTGCCTGACAACGAAGCTAGCGCGCTTGTCATGTAAGTTATGTTTTAAGCGCTTGACCGTAACTCGCTAACATGGTACAGTGGGCTTGGTATTGGAACTACACCCTCTGCTTTCGTTACCCATGGCATCGACACTACTGTTGTTGAGATTGACCCAGTGGTTCATGAGTTTGCTAAGAAATACTTTGGCCTTCGCGAAAACAACCCTGCCGCCATTGCCGATGCCGTCTTTTACACAGCTGACCTAGTTAAGCAATCTAAGACCTACGATTACATCGTCCATGATGTATTCACAGGTGGTGCAGAGCCTGTTGACCTCTTTACTCTGGAGTTTCTGCAGGGACTGGGAGACTTACTGAAGCCTGATGGAGTCATTGCTATTGTAAGTATACCAGACACCAGTACTGCTCTATTTGTTGACTTTTACTCTTCAGAACTACGCCGGTGACTTTGGCCTTCCTGCTCCCCAGCTCATCTACCGCACCATCAAGCAAGTATTTCCGTCTTGCCGCATCTTCCGCGAAAGTCCACGCGAGGAGGCCAACGTTGAGCAATGGGGGAACGACTTTACCAACATGGTCATCTTCTGTCGCAAGACTCCTGAGGAGGTTGTTTTCCGCCGCCCTACTCAGAGCGACTTCCTGCGAAGCCAGGTCCGACAGGCTTTGTTATTTCCAAAGTACGAAGTCAAGGAGGATGTCTTTCTCCAAGACGAAGCAACCGATGTTCTTGCCAAAAACGACACTGGCAAGGTGACCAAGTGGCACCAGGAGAGTGCCGCTGGACACTGGAGGATTATGCGATCTGTGCTGCCCGTCAAGATCTGGGAGCAGTGGTAAACGCTCAGTCTACTTTGTACATAACCTGTGCCATTGTGTATACTTTTTACCTTGGATATTATAGATAGATAGATCCGGCGTATTATTGGCCTTTGTTATAGATACACACAACTAGACATTTTCACCGCCAACTCTTTTCAACCTAAACAACTACACTTTGGTGTCCTTTGCAGCATCAACAGCGTATTGCTGACTGTCCGTGTTAAAGTCTTTTGCAAATTCCCCCAGGTAACTTGGCACATCAACCTTGTTATATGGGCTAGCCACTGGTTCGCCCACAGTTGTGTGGATTGGCAAAACACCTGTCCAGACCGTATCCTGGATAGATTCATTCTCGACATCCTTCTTCTCATCATGGGGACCCCCCGTACGAATCTTTGCACTTCCAGATGCAATCTTCACTTTGAGGATGCCAGTGCTTTGGAGCTCAGCCTGGGTCGGCGGGAGTCGAGTGTGTCGCCAACGATCCGGTACAACACTGTTTGTGATGAGCTCCATGGCGTACAATCTCTCCTCGTCGTCCTCTACGAGTGTAGCATGGCCGAAGAGTACCGTAGAGCGATAGTTGTAGCTGTGAGAGAATGTTGACAAAGCTAGGACAATACCATCGACATGGGATGCAGCCACACAGACGGGCAGGCCTTCCTTTGCATCAGCGCCACGACCGAGGTTCATGAGACGGCTCGAGACATATCCGTGTAGATAAAGATCCAAGGGGTCACTAATGTCCGCGCTGGGGCGGTCAAAGGAGCCCATCTGGCCGATCATGGGGAGTGTGACAGGGAAGGGCTGCGAAGGAGTGTTGAAGGAGACATGGAGGATCTGGCAGGAGTTTACGATGTGATGGATGGTCTTGAGGGCATATACAGCGCGGTCGTTTTCACGCTTGACGGTGTTGATGGCCTCTTTGGGGTACTGGAGATCGAAGCGACCCATTGTGACTGAATTGATGCTGCAGTGTGCAATTGACTTGGTTGTATATGGACGACGTAGTTGTTATGGCGATTTTTCTGCTTCTTATACGTTACTCACAAAATGGTTGATATATGCTACGGTCAGAATGAGTCGTCCCATCGGAGCCGAGATAATGGATAACAGAGATGTTCGGTACATGTCGCCGAATTGTGCAGAGTGCATGTGCATGGAATAGATTCCAGTTCTAGCGTAGCGCTTACACGCCGATTCAGGTAAGTGAAGTTAGCAAGATATTTTGAAGATATTCAGCCATACGCTGTGGTGATGGTAGTGCGGCTGACTGTAGCATCTGACCATTGAGCGGCTGTTATTAATTGGCGAGTCATAGATCGTGGGGAACCCAAAGGGGTCACTCCGCATGCATGACGTGCACCGGTAGCTGCACATAGGAATGGGGTCGTCGATAGGTAAGCTCGGGGTATTGTGAGGCAGAACAAACATAGATTACACTCAGTGATGCGTTTGATAGGAGGTATCGCAGAGCCTGGGCCGACGCAACAATCCTTCGGAGGCGGTGGCCTCGGATGAGTTGTCCGCAGGTCTACAGTCTACTACAGTACAGTTGATAAACTCTCGGTTCCGTTGATGTAGTCCAGGTCACAACACACCGGCCCGGTTGTGACTTGGGGTGACCGGGAGGGCCGGCCATGGACGTGATGGGAAGGACAACGGAGACCAGGCTTTTTGGCGCACATCGGCATTGAGGCTTCTACCATTTGCATGTTGTCGAAAGAGCTTCTGTAAACTATGCTGATGGGTTTATGGTTGTCCTCGGGTCAAGGCTACCTATGTCAGACACCAGGGGCTTTCGTTAGCTGAGCCTTGTTCAAGTTGACTTTACATGGCTTTGGATTCAGTTGCAGTACCTAAATACCTACTTTATGTCAGTAGATACGCTTTTAACTAGCGGCTGCTAAGGGCCCGGCGATCAGTTGTGGTCAATCAACGTTATTGTAGTCGTGTCTCGAATTTTGGTTGTCATTAGTAAAAATGTAATGTGTCGGATGTATCTTTGATAGTCTAGATCATCAGCTAACGCTCACATTATAAGAAACATGCACCTAACGGATACGAACCGCGGATAAGAAAACGATAGGCACGTATATGTAGGTAGGAAGGTAGTATGTAAAATACTTGACATGATCACAAAGACGCTGGTTCCTGGGTAAGGTGATTGTTTAGGTAGGTAAAATCTGGGGAAGCTTGTGCTTACTTACTTACCTGCAGGGTAAGGTAGGAACGGGCTACGTCTAAGTGCCCGTGCCTGTCCGGAAAGAACCTCCTTCCTTGTCGTCATTCGGGCGCATTCGGGTCAAGTTAGAATAAGGGATCCACCAAATGAGAATATCTTGAGAGTCTGTATCCGTAGGTACCTAGTATCTACAGATGCTCCTTCAACTCTCCATTTCTTCCTCTACACAAAGTACTAATCCTCGTCAATAGCCTCACGTTACCTCTCTGTCTCTTCTCTCTATTCTATTAACCCCATCAGGAAGCTTAGCAGTGCCACAATGCGGGATAATAGGGCCATTGTCACCCTGCCCATTGCAACCAACAGCATGCCTCCCTTTGCCCCGCCATCTCGTCTCTCGGTCACTGTCCGAACGGTATCTACTCATTTGAACAGGGCGGACGGGCCTTGATTCTCTTTCTCTTTTATTACTTTTCTCGCTTTTTGGCTGTTCAAAGACTTTGGTGATATCTATCAACTGTCTCCTAGCCAAAGACAATCCATCCATCCCCATGTTTCAGCAACCCGGTTTCCCTCCCAAGTTGGGAACCGTTTCCCAAGTCAGATGTATGGATTAACACATAACCTCGCGGTTATAACCATCTCTGCCTCGTCTGTTCATGCGGCATCAGTCATGCCTATGCTCTCTATAGCTCACACAGTGGATCGGCTTGTATCAAGCACAGAGTCGGCTCGGCCTGGACTCTCGCTCGTCTCAGTCTCGCCGTAACAGCCGCCGTCTCCGACATCTCAAGTTTCATAACAAAAGATGCTACATCGGGCCTCGACGAAACACCATGATATTCATATTTCACCCAATCACGTTCAGTTTTACGCCACAAGACAAACGACTACGCGAGTGAGCTCGAACAGAGCCAGTTTGACCCAAGGCCGTCGTCTGAAACTGGACCTGATTTACCGTTGCAAGTGCAATTCTGCCCTTCAAATGGCCATGCCTGTCTATCAAGGACTTACTGACGTCTTTCTCATTGTTGCATTTGCATTTTGTTCCAACCTTCTGTTAGATTTTCATTTTTCATTTAATTATTTTTTTCGACGTTACCGCTTTCTAATCGCACATACCGCTGAATTGTTCGCTGTAATATGCGTCTTGGTTGATCTAAGATTTCCTTCGTTATCATTTTCACATCTTAGTTCCATTCACACTCTTTTCTACTCTCGCTCTAATACTAATGTGTCTTCATGACGGACACTAACCGTCAGGCCTTGATTGCGGCCTTTACTTTGTAAGTCATACTTCATTACGAAGGACAAATGAGTTAACCAAACAACAGCGGCTTGGTCGCGCACGCTGGTATCGCTGCGGTTTTCCTACTCCTTAACAAGCGTGCTTCCAAGATCATCCGAGATGCCCCGAGGCTGGCCCTCATCGTGTTCCTTATCTCTTCAGCCCTGTGGGCTCAAATCGAGTTTTCTGCTTTCTTGCTCAATAGCGATTCCAAGCCAAGCTGCCAGATCGTGGTTACATTTGCATCAACATTCGACCAGTTTGCACGAGTAGCTATGCAGCAATGTCTACTATGGATTTTCAGCGCACATAGTCTTGCGTCCCTTACCGAGATAGCGGTCATGCAAGGCTTTCTATTATTGCGACTTATCCTTGGAGGGGTCTTTGTTGGGATTCAGCGTCCACAGTTGGATACTGTATGTTTGACACAGACCTCGATTCTACCGGTTGGAATCGCAGTCTCCGTGGTCGACACTGCCTTGGTTGCCTTTCTGCTGATGAGAGTAATATCTCGTGGAGTCTATTCAGATACCCAGAAGGGAGCCATCAGCTCAAGTCAGTTCCGAGCAGTTGCCCTTGTTGTACTAGGTTTGATAATATGGACAGGAGTAAGTTCAACCAACAGGAGGATGAGCACTCAGCTAACCATACATAGACCAGCGCTCCTCTGATGCTGAGTATCCGACCTATGCCCATAGTTGTTCGAACTACCGCGCCTTCAATAGGCCTATTGATCCTGATCGGTAGGATTGTATTTGTCCACTTGCGTACCAAGCTGACTCTTTAGGGATTCTCACTTTGTTCCAAGACCGATTGTTTTGTGACAACTCGAAGCCTATACCATCGACAAGTGTGCCCTACTTTGATGCTTCGCAAGATTCACGCACTAGGCAGATGTCCACCGCAGATATTCATAGTTCGACTCGTCATCAAGAGCTCGTGCGAACAGCACCGGGCAACCTTACAGGGGTATCTAAGTCTTTACCCGCTCCTGCGGATCCCAAACGAGAGCTACCGGTGATCGCAAGACCAGCCGTTGGGCAAGCAAACATTGGAATGGGTGGTGTTCCCGTGCTAGGTCAATTATTTCCTCTGCCCAGTACTCAGGCGCCGCCAGTTATGACGGAAACCGAGAGCCTGCCACGCCCGATTCTAAAGGAAGCGGCCCCGTATAAATCGGACCTTGAACCCAACTCGACTGTCAAGACCGCAACTTTCGGTCCGGCAATCGCTGTTGAAGACGGGAAGATGAAATCAACTAATAGGGAAGTTTCGGCCACTCCACGACCAGGAAACTTGGATGATACAAAGCTGGACGATTTTCAACATAGCTCTGTGTCTTCAGAACCCACCTCTGCTACCACGACCTCGCTTTTCTTGTCACCTGGGATCGAGGAAATCCGCCGACGGTCCCCTCGACAGTTACCATCACCAGCCCTTTCTCTCTTCCCTCGTTCGACTCCGACCAGATCACAAGCACGCACCCCCACGGAAACAAAGGGAGACGCCATCGTCAACTTTTCCTTACCTGTAGAAGCACGAACATCGCGCCCGCATCAGCAAACGAGACTTCAGCCACCGAAGTCGGCACCACTGGCTGCAATACCTAGGGGCAACGCGAACGAGATCCTGAATAAGAGGGAAGATGCTGCGAGAACACTATCTGTGGTTCACAGACCACGACCTATACCAAGAAAGTCGAATATCGATCGTGCCATCTTTCCTGCGGAAGGATCTCCAGACCTTCAGATCCACAAGCGATCTTTGTCGTGTGGTTCCATTCGATTCAAGCAGCCACTCGATTCCCAAGTAGATAATACCGACTTTGATTTATCTCGATTAAACGAATTTGCCAACGTTCTTGCGGGCAAGACAAATATCTCAACACCAAGTGAGAACAGCCGTAACAGAAGACGACGGTCACGATCAATGGTTGAGTTCCCGGTATTGCCGGTCGATCTCGAGCCAAAATCAAAGCGCAACGGTGCCAAGCCAGGGATCGACCAAACAGACGCGCTGGCCACTATCTTGAAGACGCCAGCAAGCCCTGTTCCTACGAAGACGCCAACTCAATCTCCGAACAGTGCTGAGCCTGCGATTACTCATCTACACGAAGAACAAATATCCGCGACGAGCTCATCTTGGCGTGACCCGCAAACAAAGGGATACGGACGACGGTCCTCGCCTATCCTACCAGTCGAGGACCTGAGTGCGTTGTCCCCTTCTACGATCCGAGATGAAGATTCTGCGATTGATTCAGCTATCCGGTCGCCTGCAACGCAGGTCCACGTGCAAAGGGCCCTGACGGTCATAGTCACGGCAAAGAGTCAACAGCGGAGCGGATTCGGAGTTGCGGAGACCCCATTGACGTCTAGAAATGAGTGTCGCCAGGGACCCTTGGTCGTGCACAAGCCATCTGGCAAAGCTCGTGTCGGCCTTGGATCGGAGTTGAAACGTGCCGAGGACTCGCAAGTCACGGCAAAACAACATTTCTGGCCATCGCAAGTGGGGGAGGCTCGTCCAACATTTTCAGACAGGGGATACTCAACGAAGCCGCGTCGGAGTCTCCCGCCAGCGCCATTGATTTTCCGCCAGACCGACAATGTGCAGGCTGAGCCATCGCCCGTAGAATCTGAGGATGATCCGGTGGAGACTACCCAGAAAAGTAAGTGATCTTGTCTTTGATGGGTAAGATTGGGCAATTCTAACAGTGGACAAGTTTTTGATTCTCCGAATTCGTCTTATCAGATGGCGGAGAACGACAGACTGGCACTCTTGACAAATCTGGAGCTGGAGCTGACCGAACAGGAACACCAATGGCATGCTATTCGCCATACGATGCTCGTTCGTGATTCGCTGTCTACTGTGGGAACATCTCCCAGCCGAGATTCGCGATACGGAAGTGCACGCCAGTCATTTACTGGGGCAAAGCTCTCCCAGCGAGCGCAATTGGATGCGGACTACGACATTCTGGCACTTTTCCCTCAGGCGGACGTGAAGTCAAAGACAAAGCTCGTGGCTAGCTCGACCTTCCCCAGGTTTACGGCCTCATTAGCAACTCCTACTCCTCCAGACACTGATGAGGAGAGCGAATACGACGAAGATCATCAAGCCTTGATTGGCCAGGCACATGGCAGTCCTGCCAAGGCGGCCGTCACGCTGTGGCGCCCCATAGCTTCCGTGGAAGCGGCTACTAGTACCACGCTGTCACTCTGGACCCCGGTTTCCAGACCTGCGAGGGAAATCGCGCCAGAGGAAATCCCAGGAGCGTCAATTCGGGGCCCGGTGAGGAAGGACCTAAACCCTCTCGCGATTGAGAGTTCAATGCTGTGGGGAAAACCTCAACCAAAACCCGAAACAGAAAATCATGGACTCTGGCAGCCGACATCACAGGTTAAAACCCAAGTGGTGCAAGTTAAAGTCCATCAGTCAAGGCCACCTCCCCGCAACCCTCCGCGGCGAATTAAACGTGTCACTCTCCTGCCAGATATCCTGGAGAGCCCAAAACCACTCCCTGATAGGCGCGGTACGCTGGGGATCTTCCAATTTCCATGGGGCGATCGGTCAGACTGTGCAACCATAACAGCTAGGCCATTGGTATCGATGGCCATATCTGGCACGACGGACCAGGCAGGTGTGGATGGGGGTATGCAGAGCAACGGCTCAGAATTTGACATTGAGGACTACGAACAGGATGACGAGGACTACTACGATTCAAGCGAAACGTACGATAGCGACGATGAAGAGTGCTTCGAGCGCGTCCAGCCTGTGACCCAGTCAACGGACAAAGGTCTCCACGGAACCCCGCAAGGAAAATTATTGACTTCTCACGAGGACGAAATAAGTCCTCGGTCAGATTCTGTGTAAGTTAGAGCCCGACTGATACAGTATGACTCGGACGATATTGAGAGTGAGGCTGATAATACTTTATTTGTAGACCAGACACAAAGGGGCTTCTGAAACATTCTGAGACTCTAGAGGATGCATGTCCCAAAGTTGTGTGTGAGGAGCAGGAAAATGGCGACATGCACAGGCAAACGCAGATGCAGATGCAGATGCACGCACACATGCACAGCAGCGATGACAAAGCCAATGGCTGGACACGTCTCCGCACACTGCATGACGGAGATAGTAGTAGGAGTGGGAGCGGCGGAAATCCACAGTCTGGAGATTACAGCGCAAAAGCCGGCGGTGTTGTTGTTGTTGCTGGCGCGGGTGTTCCCCCCACCTCGGCAATGACGCTCACGGATATGGATCTCCGGGAGGACGTCGTCGCTGGAAAAAGTCGAATCAGGGTCCGTCGGCAGCCGCAATTTGGGGGTCGAGCTGCATCACTAAGCATGCCCGTGCCGCAGATGGCTCGCTGCTTATTGATGGACATGGGCCAGGCTTTGGCTGGCGCACCAATCAACGATGGCATTGCTACTCATGGGGCGTCCCATTGTTCCCCAGTTGCTTCCAAATCCAAATCAGACCCCTGCACTGACAGGGAGTGCAAGTCCCGTGGCGCCCCAGGCGCAGGGCACCCTCAGGCACTGCTTCTGTTCCGTTTCTTGGAGGGTTCCATTTCTAAGCCCGCCGAACTTGACCTCAACCTTGATTATGACGCTCCGAGTCCGCTCCCACTAAGTCCGCTCGTCATATACAAATCCGAGACGCCGACGCGCCGACAACAAACCTTGGTTATTAACTTGCTTTATCCTCCAGCACCTCTTTTTCTTTCTTCTCATCAACACACAACAACCGAATACACAAAATCTTCCATGGCTCTGTGGACTCCCAGCACTCCCGTCTCCCGTCCTGACAACGGACTCCCTCAACCCGACGACAACACCTGGAACAGCTATCTGCCTACTGGTGAGACTGCACGCCTCCTCCCCGCAAAGGCCGACCTGCCTACTATTGAGAGCAACTCCCTCTGGACCACCCCAGCAAAGAAGGCAGACCTCACCAACTTCGGACTCTGGGGAACCAAGCAACCTCTGCCCGGCATGTGGACTCAGTCACCAATTAACACCAGGACTTCCTACGGTCTCCCTCAACCCGATGCTGAGACTTGGGCGACTTATCTCATCGTCGAGGACGATGCTACCCGAGTGAAGCCAAGAGAGGCCGAGCCTGCATTTGTTGATAGCACCTCGTTGTGGACTGCTTCCAAACCCGTTATTTCCGAGGCACCTTCGGAGGATGGCCTCTGGAGCGGATCCAGCACCCTGCCTTCGGTCAGCGGCTCCGAACCTTCCACGCCGAGCGAGGCGGTCAATTTTGGCTTGTGGGAGCCTCTCTCCGCTATTGCTGCCGTTGATGACGAAGAGCCGACCGGCCTCTTTAGCCTCAGCCACCGGCGCACCAATTACCGGACAACGAAACTCTCGCCTGCTGCTCACGGTATGGAGCGCTCACCACGAAAGTCTCTTGACGCTTTCCCCGATTTTGGATTTACCCGCCTCTGGAACATGGCACCTCTTTGGGACTCCAAGGCCAACGCAGCCACCGTTGAGCTGCAGCGCGGGATTGATTCGTTGGTGTTGGATGGCCTATTCAGCCTGAATCATCGCAGAAACAACTTCCGTACTACATCCGAAAGCCCCGCAGCCCTGGAGACACGGCCCAAGCAGCGCATCTCGCAGCAATCTCTGCCGAAGCTCGACTCAGATAGCCTCTGGTCTGTGCGCGCATCAGACCAGGATGTTAGCGAGGTCAACTGGATCACCCGCTCCACAGTCAGACCGAGAGCTACCTCGGTTGCGTCTCTCACAGATAGTGAATCCGATGCTTCTGTGCCCGCACTTACCAGAACTTCTTCCATCAAGTCGGAGAAGATGCGCCCCGTCGCTACACCCACTGAGTGGCTCGCTGCACTCGACGAAGCCATCAGACTGGGATCTGGCAAGACCCTGGACATGGATAATGAGGACCCTTGCAATCCCGATTCAGACAACTATCAGCTCTGGTCTAAGCCTGATGCTGACGAGCCTGTCATCGCATCAGATGAGCTGTGGAAGCCCTCAACTGCTCGCTTCCTTGAGCTGACCCCTACATTGAGCGAATTCGATAAGCAGCATGCCGAATCGGGCACCTCGCAGCGAGGTCGCACCCAGAAAGCCCGCCCCCCATTGCCTCTGTACCCTGGCTCTTCATCTTCAGCATTCCTCCCTGGTGCCAGCGAGACCCCCCGCGACTTCAGCGCGCAGGCCCTATGGGTTCGCGCCCAGTCTCCTACTCCTGGATCGAAAGACGAAAACTCCCGGGTGGATAAGTCTCTTAGAAAGGGACTGTCGTTCATGCAGCTGTGGTAACGGCGGCCCCCTGCATTTTTTATTGGAGTCACAAGAACGACGACGACAACCCCGCAGGGTTGAGGGTTGGCTTGTATGACATGACGTTACGATCACCAGATTTTTCGGACATGGTTTTGCGAACTACAACATGAAATCACTTTAAACCCCTCCTTTCACAGCGAATGGTGTTACTTTTCCAACCGCAGTTGCAGGTTGTTGGTGGAAATTCGAGCGTGTTTTACTGGCTTTGCTTTTATCCTTCGGCGTTGGACGCGATATGGTTTTACCTCGCAGACGGTTTTCCTTTGTTTATGGCGTGCACATCATTTTCTCACGTCTGATGTATGAATAGCAAACACGGCACAGTCGACTGAGCCCCCCAAAAGTAGCTGAAGCATTCGAGGTCGAATGACATATTGATCAATACCACAACAAACGGCACAAGTTAAGCTTCCTCATAAACTTTATCCCTCAAGTGATGCGAACTTTGATATGTTTCAATTATGTCTTACGATACAGTCATGCCACGCCGCATATTCGATATGGTGTAAACTCGATCACACTTTGGGGGCCTTAAAGGCCTCGCCACTTGGGGGGAGAAATATTGCTCACCTCTTTTTTTCTTTGGCCAAAAAAGTTATCTAGATAAAACCTTGAGGTATAAAAGGCTGGCTGTAAAAGTGCAACAAGTTCTCTGGCAATCTTGATTTGAACCAAGATGAAGCAAAACACTCAAGGAATCACCATAATCAAGGCAAACAAGAGTATAGGCAGTAATTCATCATAACCGTTATAACCTCTCTATCCATGCATGCATCATAACAAGAACAGGCCAGGGCTGCAACTATACGCCTCCCTCGATGCAACATCTTCAAAGCACAAAACAAAAAGCACATACACTCCCTTTACTCGTTCTTCTCCCCTTTTCTCGATATGCCCTTTTCCTGTCCGAACCTGTATGTACCCAAACAACCCTAAACCCCGCCCCCAACCTTGCATGAATATCTTCTTTTTATCTCCCTTATTGCTGTTTGATCCGTGTATGTCCAGCTTGGTATTTCCTCCTTGCAGAGACAGCTTCGTGTAGGCGGCAGATGATCTGTCTGTTGCCTCGAGGGAAGAGACGTGAATTCTCTCGAGTAAGAACATTGCTTTGCCGTCGCCTCTGCTCATTTTTTCCTTTTCCCTTGAGTAATCATCAAAGCATTAGAGCGTGCCATGGGGCCGCAAGAATAGAACAACAAAAAAGAGAAACAAACGAAAACATCACGTTTCCTCGTAAACACAAAAGGGACAACGCAAGAAAATTCGTCAACAAAACTAACAACCCCTCGCAAACATACTCGCGCGAACGAGTACCGGCATCGCCGCCGCAGCGTTTCATGTTCCGTCTACCTTATTACTTGTAAAAAAGTCATTAAGAGCATTGCTCATGGGTGTGGCGAGTGTGCCCCGACTCTCGTGCAGCAGTCCATCTGGATCAAGATCTGAGCCCATTATAAGCGTTGTGGCTCATGGGCAATTGCGATGTTGGCTCAAGTTCGTCTTAAAAGAACAGGTATAGAGGACAGATATCCAGACGGGTCGAGTAGGTCGGAAACGCTCATGTCGAGGCGTGAGACAGGTCGTTTATGAAACGAACTCCCAGCCACGGACGTAAAAGAATAAACCCTGGGTCTCCAAGACCGTCGCTATGCAAATAGAATTCCATATTATTATTTTATACACGCTCAGCTAAAGCAGAGCACCACGATGCAGGCTGATCAGTTGACAGTCATCATCTGCATCCGTTGCGGTAGGCCAGAGGACGGTGAGTTTTCGGGCGATGCGGCTTCTATAAGTGAATTGTTGCCGCGGCTTCGTACCACTCTTCTAGGCGGACTTGAGCCGGGATCGTCGAACACCCGAGTAAAGGCAGGACTTGAATCGTGCTGACGTTCATGCCGGGGTGTGCGCATCGGGCTTTGCGTGATTTGATCCGCCTGTCGAATAACGTCGGAGAGTGCGTCCCGTAGGTCGCCCGCTCTCTTGACAAGATCCTTGAGGCTGTTGGTGTCGAAATGCACCTTTCCATTATCAGGTGCCTGGTCGGGGACACGATGTTGCATAGCCCCAATGACAGAACGAACTACTCCCGACACATCATGAGCCTTGTTATACTTGTTCTCGGGTGTTCTAGGGCGGCTGGGTCGATTCGGTGTAAGGCTTTCCGTGGCAGGCCAGTTGCCGAAGATATCGTCTTCCGGAGAGAAAACAGAACGTCGCCTAGGAGAGTGGCGTTCTCGAACCACTGTAGTCTTGGACATTGGGGGTTCGTGACCGTCGAAAGCGGCATCAAGACGGTTCATGGAGTGAGCGTCGAAGCCTTCATCTCCAAACCGTTCATCAATATCGAATGCGTCAAAGTTAATGGATGATGTCGACTTTTGATCATCATCGTCCTCGTCCAACGACTCTTCGTCGGGAGATGCAAGAGCAATGATGCCATCAGCCTCCTTCCATAAATGTTTCTGCGATCCTTGAAGCATATCCATATCCCGGCCGTGGCGGCAGAGGCGCTTCAAGTCGTTGACAAGAAGAGAGAACTCCCTGATGTGTCCGGAATGAGCCTTGACGCTCGGCTGCGTCGCACGAATGGATTCGGGAACTGCGAAGATTTTGTCATCCTTATCGTTACCGCCCATGCTGCTGCCACCAAATTCAAAGTCGTCGTCCCAATCCTCGCTAGCTGTCTTGGTTCCCAGGCCCCAGGTGCCATACTTGGATCCGGTAGTCTTCGAGTCTTCGGGAGAATCATGGACGACTGGAACGCTTTGGCTTCGGACGTGGGTTGGCGTCGGGCCTTTGCGTGTGGCGGAGCGACCACCTCTAGAGTCCATCTCCTTAGCATACGCAGTCTTTGGCCGTGGTGACCGCCCAGTGTCGGACTTATCGTGCGTTGGGGGCTCGCTCCAGTCGAAGAGTGTGCTGAGAGGGCGATCATTGTGAGCATCGTGACCGCTGGTGTCAGGGAGACCGTTACCACTGATATTGGCGAGGGCGAGGCGGACATTAGGGTTGATTCCCCTGGAATTCAGCGAACTCCCTTTGGAGGGAGGCGACAAGGGGTTACATTGAAACTCGTCATCCCTGGCCCAGTCATCATCGAATTCGTCGTCCAAGGACAGCCTGCTGTACTCCTTGGTTGCAGAAGCTGAAACATCATAAGGCAGCGGATTAAATCTCGAGTCGAGCCTAAAGCGCGGTGATGCCTCGGATCGATTGACTGCGCGGACAGGTGTAGATGCATTCTCGTCCTCCTCCATGATCTTGTCATCCTCATCCCAGGTCCGGCCAAGGATCTCGTGGATTGACAGACGCTTAGTCTTTGTACCATTGCCGGCAGTGCTTGGTGGTGACTCGTCGTACATGGACTCCAGCGGAGTCTCGACAGCCCGGGCACGACCGGAACCAGCAGTACGCAGCGAGTCAAACATGGTGTCACTTTTGAAATCGGTATCATCGTCATCCCCCGACGTGCAATCCCGGGTCTCACCCTCAGAACTCTCCATGGTGGAAGTCCTGTCGTGCTGCGGTGCCCTAAGTTGTGACATCGCAGTGGAGCTAGTAGAACTTCCAGAGGGCTGGTTAGGCCGAGATTGGTGAGTGGACACCCCGGCAGAAGACCCTAACCGGGACGCATCCACATGGAAGTTTGCAAGTCTTGGAAGCGGGGGGATTGGCGATGAAGAGTTCCTTTTACGACTTTTCAACTGCACACTGGCAGCTGAACCAAGCGACAACCCCTGCCGGCCCGATAATGGTGATGATGCGGGGAGGGTCGATTCTAATAGCGGATTGGTTCGAGGGTCAGCGCCAGATTGCGCGCCAGTAAGCGGTTCCGACACATGTCGCTTATTCCCGATCCTGGGTTCAGCGCCACGTTTTGGGCGTCGAATACTCCCTGATGTCCTTACCGCCCAAGTTCCTGCAGATGCGAATGGCATCGAGATTGATTTTCGAGGTACTCTGGAGGGAGTGCCCTCGGGAGATGGTGTTGGTTGGTCCACAACAGGTTGACTGGGACGGGTTTCTGCTTGAATTTGCGCAGCTGGCAGCAGACCTCGAGGGGCTGATGCCGCTGAAACCATTCTTGGTTTCACCAGATGAACTCTGCCGCGCTCGTCGTTCTCAATGCAAATGCGCTTCGAAGAGACGGCTCGAGCATGTGGACTTAACTCACCAAACCTACTCGAGCCTGTACGTCCGCTAATACTTGACCTCTTAGAGTGAAAATACGATTTCCACCCGCTTCTTGCAGATGCCGATCTGGAGGGGGGTTCGACCAGGGATGGAGCAAGGAACTCGTGGGGTCGTGATTGATCGTCAAACGAGAAATCGTTCGAATCCGTCGGTGTATTCAAGGCAGAATTGGGCCGGAATTGTTGTAGAGTTGCGGACCTCTGGTGACTCGTAGCAGGTCGACGAAGAATGGGTAGGATCTGTAAGTGAGATTTCGCACGTCGCCGTGGTATAGGGTCAGGGTCGATGCGGGTCGACGTAGATCGCTTAACGAGCTTGTTTGGGGGAAGAGTCGATGCAGCAGAACCGCGCAAGATCGGGGCAGCTGAGCCGTGAGAAAAGATGGAAGGCGCGTCAAAACCGACACTCGACCTTGTACTTTCGTGACGAGACAGCGGGCGAATGGAGAGGCGCCTTATCCAAGATCCATTGGAAGAGATTGAGTCTCGAGACTCTGGGATGACAGCTGGAGAGTCGGGCTGCCTCACGAATGACGACTTCCTGCTGCTGACCTGTGGAGGAGGAGTCGACTGCGTCTGGGGCATAGGAGGTCGCTGATAGCGGGAGAGAGGTGGTCTCGAGGCGGTAGTTGGGCGTGGGAGGGTATGATAGTGCGAGGCACCGAGTGCAGAAGCAGCGGCGTTGCTCGTTGCGGGCCGTGACGAAGCAAAGTTGCCAGACGGTGATTGTGCGCTTGGCTCGCGGTCTATAGAGACTCGTCTGGAATGGGAAGGACGTCGAGTCGAGGGGGTGAAAGAGTTGGGTTCAGTGGTGGGTTGGCCGAACACCAAACCACTGGCCGCTGCAGCGATGGCAGTGCCGGTTCCAACAAGCTGAATAGATAAACACGGTCAATTACTGCTGCAACAGGAAAGATGGTGGGTAAGCCACCGAGAAAGAGGGTTTGAGGTGATCCAAGAGCAGTGTAGGTATGATAGGGCAGAGTTGGGGTGGGATAGGGTAAAGTCTATAGCAGCCCATGTGATGGCTGATGTGGTGATGATCCTTAGTTGCTCTGATGTGATTGTGGATTGGTTTTGCGGGGAGTACAAAGCTAGCAACAAACTTACACTTGGAACGGTCTGCATGGTTGCTTGCGAGGGAAGCCGACGCTCTACTCAAGCGAGAGAGAGAATGCAGCGGCTAGCATTCTAGAGGCGGAGGATGGCGGTACTGGAAACGGAGGGGATGCTCATCGTCGTTCAAGCCATGGACCTGAGAGATCTCAATCGACGAACCTGACGTGACCCGCCCTGACGGTTGAAGGAGAAGCAAGCAGAGGCAGAAGCCGTTGCAACCCAAATACCCAAGCGCTCCAAAGGGCCCCCGAGTCTGAGTGAGGATAGCTCCGGGGAACGATGCGAAGACGGGAAGAAGCTAGGCGAAACCTGATTCTGACCGGGCAAACAGAGCAAACAACCAAACAATAAACTGAAGCCTTCTCTCCCCGGTGAACCTCGGCGTTGGTCGGATCGCCTGTGTCTCTGTGTGGGGGTAAGAGAAAGACGGGGGAAAAGCCTTGGGCTTGGAAAAAGAATGTGAGAGACGAAACTTCTGGGCTGAGCTGAGAGTTTGAGGTTGATTAGGTCCAGGTCGCGGGAGTGACTGTTGAAAACAAAACTCGGCTGGCAGTTGCGGCCGCGAATAAGCAGTGTCAGTGCAGTGTCAGTGCAATGCAGTGGGGAGACAAAGAAAGCGCCGGCTTAGGTTGAGGATGAAGCAACCGCGCTATCTACTAAGGTACCTCCTTGTAGGTACTCCGTAGAGAATAGATATCTGAAGCCGCCACCAAGTTACCTTAGGGTGGTGTAGAATTTCCTTTGCAACGGACGAGAGGATCAAAAGAGAGAGACTAGTCAGTTGGGAAAAGGATGACGGTGAAAAAAAGCCTTGCTTGACGTTGCCTTTCGAACTGGAGGCTTCTTCTTTGCTTGTCCCCTCGTCTGTTGTCCCCTTTTGCTTTTCTGCTGCGGCTGTTTATGCCCCCTGGGTTCCCTTACAGCGGCTGAAAAGACAGCACAAATGGTCGAGTTGGATCCCAATTAACCAGCAGCGGAACAGAGAAAGAAACGCAAAGATAAGCCTGAGCAATTGCAGCAGGAGGAGGAAAGAGAAAGAAGAAGAAAGCAGCCCTGAGCCCCTCGAATCAATGCTTCTCTTTACCTGCAACCTGGAGATTGCAAAAGTGAGATTTGGGTGAGGACGGATCGTCTCTGCAGGGATGCGCATCAAGCCTACCAAGAACCGCGACTCCACGAAAAGCCAGGGCACCCAGGTCCTGCATTTGTCTCTTATTAACGGGCGGAGCCACTGAACGTCCAGCGCCGCTGCGGGCCTCAGGGCACCTAAAGACCCCTCCCCACTGAATCTGTCCCGTCCCTGACAGTCCAGCGCAGGTGGCCTGCCGGCGCCGCTGCGGCGCTGCGCCGAGAATCGTAGCGAGGGCCTGAGAAACCTGGAATTGATTGGGTCCGGGCTGGGGCACGTCTCAAGCGCTGAGCAACAAGAGAGATTAGACCTGCTGTTTTGAGTGGAGAGCAGCCAACATTGACATGACTTGCATACAATAGTTGAATCAATGGCCTGAATCCGATATCATAACTTTAGACGCTGAATTTGCACATTGGATATAGTGACGGCAATGCTCCATTGGATGCTATTCAATCCAAACATCGGGGCGCCTTCAATTAGTGAGATTGACTTGACACAAGTTGGTTCATAGCTGCATCTTTGAGAATGAACCGCAATTCATCAATCTCCGCTCCAATCTCAATATTACTACACCTGTAGCTGCTACACAAGATCCATCTCGTCTCAAATATCCTGGACAGGTGCAACGCTTATTATCTAGCGCTTGCGGGTTGACCACTCATTATTTACCATTCCAAGGAACAAGAGCTCTCTTTTGCTAGTAGCTATCTGATCGATGGGATGCCCTTTGGTGAACTTTGGTATGTACTCGTACTCTATACCTGGGAGCGGCAACACGACCGCCCCGTGGCTGTCAACCCTGGTACATGGAGCTCCGGACGGGTTACCTTCACCGGGGGCCTGCCTTGGCTTGTCCGGGGGTTGCATCTCGGGCTCTGCCTACAGCGGCATTTCTGCATCAAAAGTCGGATGGTGCGCGGGAGGTGAGCAAAGAATGAGGTGCTTATTCGATACTCGACGCTAGATGCACGATCGTAGTCAGGACACTCCACCAAAAAGCATCTCATCGAGCCTCCCGAGCTCAGTACCTTCCTTCGTCTCTTCCCCGGCCCCGGAGGTGACGACGACGGGGGTCACAACGGGATGGAGACTCCCCGGGGACGGACGAAGCAAAGCAGTACGAGATCCCTGCCGTAGGCTCAGAGACCGAGAAGCATAATCCACGGACCCTGTCCGTTGCTTGCTCAACGTTGATGTAGGCCAAAGCAAGGGAAGGGCCCCGAGTTTGCTCTGCCACAAATCAACATATAGGTAGGCTATCTGCACCGACCAGTACCACCAGCTTGTTGTCACAGGGCCCTGGTGACGCTGTCCGTCTGCAAGAGGGATGCTCCCGCGTCCACCTCGTCATCGAGCCGGTGTTGGGTAGGATGAGATACAACGATCAATCCCTCATCTGCATTACACAACGTGTACAGGCATGCATTCAAAGCCCCCTGCCGTCACACAACATGCCCGTTCCGGATTATAGGCGCGGCCCTGATAGCGACCCTGTTTATCAACAAACCCTTATGGTTTTTGCAAGTGACTGATGTTTGTAGGGAAAAAAAGGGTCCTGGGCGTAAAGTACGCTGGATAAGGTACCAATTAGTGAGACCTGCAGAAGAATATATGTGAACATATATCCGTCCTGTCGTTATGCTGAATCAGACAATTTTTATGAATTCTGTCACTGGGAATAGGGGTTGTGTATGCGGTGACTTTATATCTTGCATTTAAATTGCACAGCCTGAGATCTGTCTGACTGGCATTTTTTGTTGATGGTGTCTGTACTCCATAGTGCTGCTATCCGTATAGTAGCACACAATACGAATGATCCTCCTGGAGAGTTCGCCATCTCGCGTGCATTTGTCTAGCCAGTTCGCGACAAGGTCTGCAATAAGTTCCCTGCTTCCTTGATACGAGTCTGCATGTTATTGGTATCGATTATAGTACGGTGATGTTTTTCAGCTTGCTTTCTTCTACTCCACACTTCCTGGCACCCATGGCGTGCTCCGCCTTCAATAACAGCAGAGAACTTGGCGACTAACGACACCTTAACGACCAGACTAGAAGCTGGCCACGAGCATGAGCAACTCGCCTCTTTCTCCCACGGCCCTAAGTCAGCGACCGCCCTTAGTTATCATGTGCAACGCCGAGCAGTATGTAAGAAAAGAAAGAAAAGAAGAAAAAAGTCAACATGAACTTCAGGGACCTCTCCACTAAACCCAGTGGCGCAGGGTCTGAGTAGAAGAAGGTTTACTAGAGGCATCGGAGGGTTGCTTGGTCTTTGTTGGAAGCTTTCATGATTGCATCATGTGCCATCATTGCATCCGAGAAACACAAAGCAAAGGACGTGATGGTTCTGAACAACCTTGGGTAGCTGCTCCGGGGTACGCGGGCCGTTGTAAGCAGCAGCAAAGGCGAATGTTTATTATCCAGCCTGCTACGTAGCAGCATGTCCTAAAACGGGTTCCTGTTGTGTTTGCGTTTCGTAGTTCTCTGAAATCTCCCCATTTCGAGAGACGCATGGTCTTGAATAACTCATGTTGTTGAAGCTAATGTTTGGCTCCTTTCCAAAATGGTCCCATTCCCGTCTACATATACTTGAGTACCTACCTACATACCTTATACAGTTTGTTGTTCAACCCCATCGCTAACTCTACTTCGAGCGTAGCGAGAAAGGACGTCTCTTTCATTTCCAGAAACGAGGCGCACGTGTATTAAAGCCGCCCTTGCAGATAGAGTGCACTGTCCATGTCTCTGAAGTCGACAGTGGTACCCACGTAACCTGCAAACAGACTGGGTTCTCATATCAGACGTTGAGGCCCGCCACGCTACATGCGAATGACCCCAGCCAACCACGAACAAACATAAACATAAACATAAACAGTCTAGACAGTACATATCAATAACAACACCACCCAAGAAGAAGAAAATCAAAATCCAATGATCTGCGAATAATAAGCCTGCCCCTCTCGCCTGTTGGAAGCGGAGTAGCTGCCTGCCCCTTGTTCGCATTTACTGAGGGGTTAGATGAAACGACTTACCTGATTTGATGAGACCATCCCTCCGCCCTCCCCGAAAGTCATGGGTATCGGAATGTTTTTCGGTCAACGAGCGAGCTTTTCGATCAAGATCCGAAGAGGAGCTTGCGTACCGTGGTGGGGTTAGAGGCATCTTGGAGCATCTCTCGTCTCAAGGCGGGCACCATTCAGATGTTCCAGATGCGATTTTGCACCTCACACCAAGTCCCAAAAAGCCACAGGCAGATCCTCCTCGTGTTGAGGCAATGGCCCGCGGCTACGGGTTGCAGAGGACTTTGCACCCCTGCCCGGGTCCAGGTCCTTGTTATGTTTGTCTCGATAAGGCTGGAATCCATACAGTACTAAGGTATAGAGTATCTGCCAAGGACCTGCATGGATCTGGTCTAAGCTTACATCCATCCATCCATCCATACATGTGCTCAGCCCAGCTCCTCGCGAACCGGTTTCTTTGAGCTTTGGCGTCGGTTGTGAACTCTCGCAATTCATACCTACCTGAAACAAGACTGTCGAGAAAAGCGGAGGTTTTCCGTCGTCTCTCTCTGCACGTACAGAGTACGTAGGTACTCTACAAATGTCCCCTCTGCCCTGTGCTGAGACATGATGTCTTTCTGCAGATGCAGTTGAATGTGGAGACGAAGAAGAAGAAGATGCAAAAATTCAACCATCATGCAAACCAGTCAATTTGCCAATTTGCCACTAGGTTCTTTCGACAACCCACTCGCGAGTGCCTTTGATACTGTACTTCCCTGCTTGTCAACTGTGAACAGCTTGACCAATTCCCAACCCAGTCGATGCAAGGCATCTTGCTTGAACATCGTAGGCTCGAGCAGCAAGTCCAATTTCCACCAACCATCCTTAAACGGCAGCTAGCAGTTTAGACAAACGTCCCTAATGCTCACGATCGGAGCTGACGCAATGCGTAAGCTACTTTTTCTGGCCATAGGTCTAAACTCAAATGCCGCGGGATGCTCTTGATGATAGGATTTTCAGCAACAGCCAAGAGTCCGATGAGAGACAAACAACTCCCTCTCCGCGGGGGGGCGGACTGGGGTCCTATCATGAGGCTCTGGGGGCATGATCATGGCAACTCAGATCAGGAATGCTGATTTTCCCCGCACAAAGAGAAAACAATTACGGGTGGTCATGATCGCCGCGGATGTTGGGTCGATGCATGATTTATGACTCCTGCCATTGTCTCATGTGGTTACCGACAAGAGGCGCATGACAGACGAGGCGCCCTGCTGTCCACGGGCTTGGATCACTGTGACTGCGAGAAGCTACGTTGAGTTGACCCTGTCGAGTCAAACTGACAATTGCATCCTGGCAGGTGGAAGCTGTACGTCTGAGACATAAATCAAGTTTGCTATGTATTCATACGTTAGTGTAATTGAAGGTTCAGTCGACAACCTTGCCCTGAGCGATTTGCACGATAGTTCAAGATCACTACTATAACAGTCTATCAATTAGCTACAACGGTGGAACGGAATAGGATAATAGGCACAGCAGGTTATAACTGTTCATCCTAGCTTCAGAGATTCTAGACCCATTCCCATCCAAGCCAATTTTGTCATGTTTCGTCGACGTGCGATGGTCAGCTATCGTCGCGCCAAGTGGAGGCAATAGCATTGCGCGGTTAGAAATGACGTTGAATAGAAATGGATGTCCCCATGCAACGGCGCCGCCAAAAGTCCGTCGAAAAGCTCGAGTGTCCACAAGTGCCGGAGCGCCGTTCTTCCTAGCGATGTCCTTGCCTGTTGGTGGATGAATGGATGGCTGCCAGGCACACTTGGTGGTGGTTATCATCCGAAAGACAAAGACAAAAAGACGTTATTGGTCTCAGAGCCCCTGGTGTTGTTTGTTTATGTGGGTGGAGAATATGAAATGTTCAATAGCGATACTGTCAAAGCTGGATGAGCCAATATGCTTCTTCAACCCACATTCCGTTTCTCTGGACCTCTGGACATGATGAGGTTTAACGATTAATAAATCCGTTGCATGACTACTCCGTACTCTGCATCGAATGCACGACTTGTGCCGTCATGCAGAAGAGCCTTGCATCGATCTCCCGTAATGCACATGGGCATCATATCACATCTGATCGTCAATGCAGTGTTGTGCAGAAACAGTGCAGACGCAAGATCACGGCTCCGGCAGCATAACCTGCCTAGATCTTTAACACCAGGGTTCACTTCCGGGGCGATTGGGGAGCTACGAAAGTGGGCGGGAGAAAATGCCATGAGATGAAGTCGACGCGTCGCGTCAAATCCACGCTTATCTGCATGTACATAAACAACACATGGAGCTAGTGAGAGCTTCCCTTGATACGATTGGTACACCAAGTTGGAGCTGAAAAAAACTGTAATTACTGAAACCGGCGTAGAGCCAGGATTCGTGGCAACTCGTTATTGCTGAACTGGGCGCCAGTCGCTCAATAGTCAACAATCATTTTGATAATCGACCTGAATTACTGCATTATCGCTGGGATAGCCCTGTGGGATGAATCTGGTTTAAACGTTTGCCTGATCGTGTTGTTGTTGATAGGTTGGTTGAGGTCAGATGGAAACTCCACAGCCTGCGAACCTTGGAGTCGTCCCACGTAAGTCGGTAATAAGTTGGCCTCTAGTCGCATAATAGCAACTTATTGGGCGCTGATGTTACTGTAAGTCACGGCTATGACAATCGCGCCATGCATGCATGTCTGTTATTAATTTGGCCATAAACAGGTTCTGGTGGGAAACCTGGAAGTCAATAATATCATCCCAGAACTGGGGGCCCTTCACCGCCAGTTGGTTTTGGTATCGATAACCTGATCCTTCTATCCGTAACTCTGGGATAAGTCTGGGCAGGTTTGCTTCTGTAGGCAATTGATACTTACTCCAGCCATGATCTTCGGGTTTTCGTCTAAATCCAATGAGTCTTGATGCATATCTTTCACTTGCATGGATGCCCTGCCAACATTTCTGTATAGCCTCCCGTTTCAGCGGTATCTTTCTTCTCGTGTCTGGTTTCAGAACCGGGCTTCCGTACCGTGACCTCTTTTTATCCGCTCGACCCGGGCCAGGCAAGCCATGACTTCCGCTTCCATTCTGCTCGAGGCATCTACGACTCTGCGTTGTGGTATAGACTTCCCTGTTTCAGTGATTGCTGGCCTGCTACAGGTTAAGCAAGTTCAGCTTCTGAGAGTGTAGCGTATTTAGCAGTAACTAAAGCGGCGGCGCAGGTCGTCAAGCTTAATAGCAATAACATACCTATTGTCTGTGCGACATCTACTAACTCACCGTGAACGGTACAAGCTTAGAACACATACTTTCTCGTCTTGAATGCTCACCGGGTGCTGTTATGATACCAACGGGATTTTCCTAGCATTGTTAGCGCCCCTGGAATCTACAGTATCCCATATTACTGTAGAGTGGGATGTAACAGTGGACGAGCAAGTCAATTTTTGACAAGCTACCACTGGATGGACATTTATCTGTGACGTAACATACCAGTTTTGACTAACTATCAAATATCTCTGCAAGTTACTGCAGAAACAGAATAAAAGCCAAGATGATCACATATACTATAATGAGAGATACTTGGTTAACCATCATCGATGTGGCTATCAAGTAAATACATGCACTTACCCTAGAGATGCTCTGGTCGGACATCGGGCTTTAAACTTCCGCGTCCGGGTGGTTTGCCAGTACCAGTACACCCACAATTTTCAACGACGTCTCTGGCGGGGCATTCAAGGTAGCGACTCTATCAAACCAAAGTCGCATGTGAAGCTACCTGTGTAACTTGTGGACTTTTATGCAAGGATACATCGAGCTGTGAAGAATCAGAAGGCTTCAATTCATCTTTCCTTCTCTTGATCCAACGTCAAGTCTATGCATCATCATCATGGAGGCTGATATCAGAGCTGTGCTGCCCAATATCGATCCTGTGGTCTCCGAGTACTCCGTGGGCTACCTCACTCACGCCTCGACTGCCTACTCAGACGAGGAGGAGGCGTCTGGCGAATCTCCACTGAACGAAGCTGCTTCCGCCGTCACCGAGCTGCTGCTGTCTGCATCAGGTCAGGTCAACCCTGAGCTAGAGGAGAAAATCAAGCAGCTTGTTGAGAAATGGGTTGACAAGTACACCGAGGCCAACGGAGGCCAGAGGCGAGGACCTTCCTTAGTCAAGCGTCTTGATCAAACCATTCAGGTGAGCCAGCAGCGCAACATGTCGTCCACCCTGGCTGTGGCAACAGGTGGCGTGGATCTGGAGTCTGCGAACGCAAGAAAGGTCGAGTCCAAGGTCGACCGCAAGAAGCTCGAAAAGGCGGAGAGAAAGATTGCAGCCAAGCAGCAAAAGAAGACGTTCAAAACTGTCGAGTACGAGGCTTCCAAGTTACTCGACCAGCCGGAATCGACACAGTCCTACGAAGAGTTCTATATGGCTGTCAACCCCTTGCAGTTGGGTTCTAGCTCTGCAAACAAGTCAAAGGATATCAAACTGGACAACATCGACGTCTCTATCAGTGGAACCCGTATTCTTACGGATACAACGCTCACTCTCGCCTATGGCCACCGATATGGTTTGGTAGGTAATAACGGTGTTGGTAAATCTACTCTGCTCCGAGCTCTGTCTAGGCGAGAGGTTGCTATTCCACTGCACATTTCCATTCTGCACGTCGAACAAGAAGTAAGCGTCCCTACAGCCCAAGACGAGAACAAAGCTGACAAACAGATTACTGGTGACGACACCCCAGCTCTACAGGCGGTTTTGGATGCCGACGTTTGGCGGAAGGTTCTCCTCAAGGAGCAGGATGTAAGTATACCACTTGGTGTTTTAGGGACATGTCCTAACGATGACAGCAAATTGTGGCACGCCTGGCAGAGTTGGAACAACAACGTGCTTCTCTGGCCGATACATCTGCCGATGCGGCTAGACTCGATCGTGATAGGGAGGCCCAAGATACTAAGCTGGGAGACGTTCAATCCAAGCTGGCAGAAATGGAGTCAGACAAAGCCGAGTCACGAGCTGCTAGTATCCTTGCTGGTCTCGGTTTCTCCCAAGAGCGACAGCACCACGCCACCAAGACATTCTCTGGTGGTTGGAGAATGCGTCTGGCTCTTGCCCGAGCCCTGTTCTGTGAGCCTGACCTACTTCTTCTCGACGAACCGTCCAACATGTTGGATGTGCCTTCGATCACCTTCTTGTCCGATTATCTACAAACCTACCCCAGTACTGTCCTCGTCGTCTCTCACGACAGAGCGTTCCTCAATGAGGTCGCCACCGATATCATCCATCAACACTCACAGCGTCTCGACTACTATCGTGGGGCCAACTTCGATACCTTCTACTCCACTCGCGAGGAGCGTAAGAAAGTGGCTAAGCGAGAGTATGAGAACCAGATGGTTCAACGAGCCCATCTACAGGCCTTTATCGACAAGTTCCGTTACAACGCTGCCAAGTCGTCAGAAGCACAGTCGCGCATCAAGAAGCTCGAGAAGATGCCCGTTCTCGAAGCTCCAGAGGCCGAGTACAGCGTCAAGTTCACTTTCCCCGAAGTCGAGAAGCTATCGCCCCCCATCGTGCAGATGTCCGAGGTCACCTTTGGCTACCACAAGGATAACGTTTTGCTTCGCAATGTCGATTTGGACGTTCAACTGGATTCTCGAATCGGTATTGTCGGACCCAACGGTGCCGGTAAGACAACTATTCTCAAGCTGCTCATTGGTAAGCTGGATCCTTCCTCTGGTCTGATCTCGCAACACCCTCGTCTTCGAATTGGATTCTTCGCTCAGCACCACGTCGATGCCCTTGACCTCAACGACAGTGCTGTGGGCTTCATGTCCAAGAACTACCCCGGACGAACCGATGAGGAGTACCGTCGCCGTCTCGGTGCTTTTGGTATTACCGGCACGACCGGTCTGCAGAAGATGGGACTATTGTCAGGAGGTCAAAAATCTCGTGTCGCTTTTGCGTGCTTGGCTCTCACAAACCCCCACATCTTGGTTCTGGACGAACCTTCCAACCATCTCGATATTGAGGCCATGGACGCCTTGGCCGAGGCGCTCAACGAATTTCAAGGTGGTGTGTTGATGGTGTCTCACGACGTCACAATGTTGCAGACGGTGTGCACGTCGTTGTGGGTTTGCGATGGAGGCACTGTTGAGAAGTTCCCTGGTGATGTGCAGGCGTACAAGAAGAGAATTACCGCGCAAGCTAATGCGGCGGGTGTTGTTAAGCAGCACTAGGCACATGGTCAAACTGATAAGACTGATGCTATGGTTTATGATACATATATATACTCTGTTTGCTTTGATATCGTGACATCAGTTACATCGTTGTGACCTATATGTTACCAGTCGAAGATTTTATCTTCTGCTACTTTATTTGGTGGTAGTTTCTACTGGCAAAACCGAACAATCAAGATTTGACTCTCATTGTCCGACCCCAATATTCCACAAATCCGAGTTGGCTTCTGCTGATGCATTGTGTGTGTTTGGTGTTACCTGTGATGCCGATTTATGGGCTCGGGGCGGACCTCTATCCAGGCCTTGATGAATAGGCTACAATACGCATTCAATAGCAACAATGATCTTCGAGTCTCACACCAGCGATACTGAACGTTGCGCCCTCAGACTCTATATAATGCTCCCTTAGCAGTTTTGCTTACCTTTTCATAACAACGTTCTCTGCGGGCAGCACTTCAAAGCTGGCGAGCAATATCCAAAATAAAATTCACACCCAACACCGCTACGAAACCTCAAGCATGGAAGGCATCGTCAATGCGCAAGACGTCGTCGCCATGGATGTCGTAGATCCTCAGGACCACAAAGATGATCCCAAGGACCCCAAGGACCCCAAGGCCGCCAAACCAACCGTCGAACTCAAGAAACTTAAGCCCACCCTGAAGGTCCGCGAGAACCTCCTGTACTGGAAGTGCAACCAAACCCTCCACGACGGCAGCACATGCGGCTCCTACAACGAGATGGAGTTCAAGCAGTGTAAGGACTGCAAGAGCCGACGCGGCGTCGGAGACGATGGCACTGACGCCTACGGCACTAAGATTGCAAAGATTGTCCTTGTCAACAACAAGAATGGAGATGAGTTCTGGCAGTATGTCTCGGAGGAATAAAGATGGGGGCGAGGATATGGACAGATGGCTCAGCAAGGAACGGAGCTCAAATCGAAGCCACGGGTTATCATTGAAGAGAGTTTGACAAATATGTCGAATAGCCAGAGATGATCCTATGTATCTTGGTGGGCCTAGGGTTATGAGAAATGAATAGAACCTGATTACCCCGAAGGGTCGTCTATGTCAATATGCTGTGTAATGAATGATGCTTTCAGGCTCCGCCAGTATCTGCAAAAATCGCTGCTCTTCTTATGTTTTCTCTTCAAGCTTTGAAAGTCTGTTCATGAAGCGCCTCGTTCTACTGCATCATGACTTTCCCAACGTCACGGTAGGAGTCGTCCCACAAAGAACAATCTATGACCATGACAAAGATGAATACCTAACCAGTGGTTATGCAAGTCCCCTCGAAGCGTCAAGGCCAAACATGAAGGCCTATATCTTCTACCATAAGAGTCTTGGAGACTCCAGAGGTATCCATATCCCTGAAGCTCTTTCTATTTGTAATCACTTCAATCTGCACAACTGCGAGATAGGTAGTCGTGGTGCCATGGTCGGTGATATGCTAAACATATTCATCTTGGTGGGTGTGTTGGTTTGACATTGAACTTGGTGGGTAGCAGAAAAATACTTAATATTCATGGATGCCGTCGACGTAAATACCTGCATGAGGTTAAGGGATAGATAACAGACCACCCACTATCTAACTGGTGTTCAGAATGCGTTTCTACTGTGTATCTTGGCAAGGAAAACTGCTATCCTATGCAGAAAAATGCACACTCGGGTCTTCTCTCACTGAGTGGTCGCCTCACGTTAAAATACTGATCGCCCGTAGCCATATGTTCATCTCGGGATGGTCATAAATCGTCAATAACCAGTGGGGCAGTTTTGCTGGTACCCCCGGGCCGTCAGTTGGCGATACCGTACCTCACATACCACACCATGGATCTAGCCATCCCGGGCAACTACGTGGCTGGCCCTAACGGTCCGCAGGTAGTAACTACTCTGTTAATGGCCCAACTAGCTTAGGTAGCGTGTAGATATTGTATGCAAAAGATAATGGACGATCTATAGACTTGTCGAGACTTAATACGCGTAGTAGTACGGAGTAGAGTCAACCTGCTATTTCCTCTCCTTGAGCTTTACTCTACCAATGGCAATTGGATGGCATGGGCAGATCCATTGGCGTGCCTGCCACTGCGGGACCCTTCAGGCGACGCCTTACCCTTCTTAACGCGTGCACGGACCACAGAATAAACAAGCGAGCCTGCTCACTGGTCCAATCGCCCTGGAAAGAACCGCCCTGCCCCTTGTTTACCCCCTGTTGGGCCCTGAAGCCGTGGCGGTGAACAATTTCACCCTCCCCTCCAGCTACAAACAAAAATCAACATTCCCCTTTGGTAGACCGTGTCCTGCCTCTTCCAACCCACTCTCGTCCTCCGTCAAAGCTAAGGCTACTTCAGCTCTCGACGACTTCGGCCCATTTCTCTTCCCCTTCTCTTCACTCCTCCATATTCCATCTATCCACAACCACATCCGTCAACATGCGTGAGATTGTGAGTACCTCATTCTTCAAGCTGCTCCCTGTGCTCCCTTGTGCCCCTGATTCTACCCCGCTGGGCGGTGGTAGCTCAACAACAATGCACGATAGTTCGCAGCTTGATAAACAATCTTGTGCTGAATCAAGAGGCTAACTACATGTTTTCCCTGCAATAGGTTCACCTCCAGACCGGTCAGTGCGTAAGTACTCGTTCTCTCGACGTTGTGTGTGCTCGCGGCTTGTGCTCACACTGTTTATCAGGGTAACCAAATTGGTGCTGCTTTCTGGCAGACCATCTCTGGCGAGCACGGTCTCGACAGTAATGGTGTCTACAACGGTACCTCCGAGCTCCAGCTCGAGCGCATGAGCGTCTACTTCAACGAGGTATGTACCGATCAAAACATCTCGAGAAACTACAAGCTCACACACCTAGGCCTCTGGCAACAAGTACGTCCCTCGCGCCGTCCTCGTCGATCTTGAGCCCGGTACTATGGACGCTGTCCGTGCCGGTCCTTTCGGTCAGCTCTTCCGCCCTGACAACTTCGTTTTCGGTCAGTCCGGTGCTGGAAACAACTGGGCCAAGGGTCATTACACTGAGGGTGCCGAGCTTGTCGACCAGGTTCTCGATGTTGTCCGCCGTGAGGCCGAGGGCTGCGACTGCCTCCAGGGTTTCCAGATCACCCACTCTCTCGGTGGTGGCACCGGTGCTGGTATGGGTACTCTGCTCATCTCCAAGATCCGCGAGGAGTTCCCCGACCGAATGATGGCCACCTTCTCCGTCGTTCCTTCCCCCAAGGTCTCTGACACCGTCGTTGAGCCTTACAACGCCACACTCTCTGTTCACCAACTGGTTGAGAACTCTGACGAGACCTTCTGTATTGACAACGAGGCTCTCTACGACATTTGCATGCGCACCCTCAAGCTGTCCAACCCCTCCTACGGCGACCTGAACTACCTTGTCTCCGCCGTCATGTCCGGTGTCACCACCTGTCTCCGATTCCCCGGTCAACTGAACTCTGATCTCCGCAAGCTCGCTGTGAACATGGTGCCTTTCCCTCGTCTGCACTTCTTCATGGTCGGCTTTGCTCCCCTGACCAGCCGCGGTGCCCACTCTTTCCGCGCTGTCAGCGTTCCCGAGTTGACCCAGCAGATGTTCGACCCCAAGAACATGATGGCTGCTTCCGACTTCCGCAACGGTCGTTACCTGACCTGCTCTGCCATCTTGTGAGTAAAAATGACTCCATTGCTTAAGAACTGCTGCTAACTATTCACAGCCGTGGCCGTGTCGCCATGAAGGAGGTCGAGGACCAGATGCGTAACGTCCAGAGCAAGAACTCCTCTTACTTCGTTGAGTGGATCCCCAACAACATCCAGACCGCTCTGTGCGCTATTCCCCCTCGTGGTCTTACCATGTCCTCTACCTTTATCGGAAACTCCACCTCTATCCAGGAGCTCTTCAAGCGTGTTGGCGAGCAGTTCACTGCTATGTTCCGACGCAAGGCTTTCCTGCATTGGTACACAGGTGAGGGTATGGATGAGATGGAGTTCACTGAGGCTGAATCAAACATGAACGATCTTGTCTCCGAATACCAGCAGTATCAGGATGCTGGTATTGATGAGGAGGAGGAAGAGTACGAGGAGGAGCTCCCTGAGGGCGAGGAGTAAAGTACTCGCTTGTGCTTAACTCACTGGTCGCCTATGTTGTATCTGTTGTATAGCCGGCCCGCAACTTCTTTTCCGGGTGTAGCCGTTGTAATTCTGGGGTTATGATATCCTCATAAGTGGCAGTACACGATAGATGTACGAGCCGAATAAAATTCCGAAAAGTACTATTGTACTAATTCAATTCTTGATCACGGTGAACCTAAGACTACTAGAGTTAATATCAGATTGTTTACGACTTTGGAGTGTTGTAGACGTTGTTTCGTGATATGATGTTGAATGTCGGCGAACGGACCACCCCGATCCCGACGGGATAAACCCTGTAGGCTGTACCTGGGGAACACGTGATGTCATGACTAAGCGCAAAAAGTTGAGCTCCGATGGCTTGTCAACCTCGTTCGTCGAGCCAGCATTGCAGCACGCCCACGACAGCCATAACGACACCAATGGCTGCCATGTTTACGCCCAGCCTGGGGAAGGCAATAGGACGGGCCATTGCGGCCTCCTCGTCTGGCCCCGTCACCCTCCCTGGGTTCCTAGTGCCAGCGTGGCAGGCGACGACCCCAAAGGTGGCAGCACCGAGAGCCACCGCCGCCGCCCTATTCTCGACGACCTCGAAACGACCGTCTAAGCTGGGCCGAACGCCCCTATCGATCCCCCCAGGCGTGGAGCTTTCTATCGGCGAACCAGTTGCGCGAAGAGACCTGACATCGTATAAGAAGGTGTACAAGAAAACCATCAGTGTTAAAGGACCGTTGGGTGTGTTGAAATACTTTGCCAAGAAGCAGAGGGGACAGTTGCTGACTGGAAATTAGGAGCTCTTGATCTTGAGGTTCCTGAATATGTGTCGGTGACGCAGGATCCTGAGGCCAAGGTGGTATCGCTGAATGTCCAGGACACCGACGCCAAGGACCAAAAAGCAATGTGGGGTGCGTTTTCCCCTTCGCCATCACTGCCCCCGATGCCATTGGAACTAACAATTGTCTAGGAACGACATGGTCATATCTCAAGAACTACATCATGGGCGTATCAGAAGGCCACACAGCCATCCTTCGTCTCGTCGGTGTCGGCTACCGAGCGAGTGTCGAAGAGCGAGGTGCCAAGGAGGAATTCCCCGGCCAGCGCTTCCTATGTCTCAAGCTGGGCTTTACGCATCCCGTCGAAGAGGGTATTCCCCGAGGTGTTACCGTCACGACACCTGCGCCTACACGTATCCTGATTGAGGGCATCGACCGCGAGACTATCATGTTGTTTGCTGGACGAGTTCGCATGTGGCGCCCTCCGGAGCCCTATAAAGGAAAGGGCGTGTTTATCAACGACCAGACGATCAAGCTGAAGCAGAAGAAGATCAAATAGAGAGATTGTGTGTTGGGAATTTGTATGGGCTGGCTTGGTGGCCTATTGAACGCAGCTGGCGTGTGTATTATAGTATCATGTACAGAACGTGTACTATCTGTCAAGGCATATACAAAACTACTTTTATTTATATTATAAATAGCTTTTGGGTTTCTCGCTTGCATTCAATTCGTATCAAATCCTTATTTCCCTAGACTCCTTTTTATGATTGCTTGGAGCTCAGAACCTCCTGGACTGCCTCGAGAACCTTGCCGTGGACAGCCGCAGGAGCAGCGATAACGCCCTTGTTGTTGGCCAAAGTGCGTCCGACGCTAAAGTCAAGACGCTTGCCGTGGATGTCAGTCACCTGGCCACCAGCCTCGCGGACAATAAGGTCACCGGCGGCGTGGTCCCAGATCTTCTCCTGGTATGTCGCCTTGACGGGCAGACGGAGGTAGATATCACCGGCACCACGGGCAATAGAGCCGTACTTGGCCTGACTATCCATGCGGACGCTGTCCTGAGTGATACCGAGCTTCTTGGAGATGAGAGCCTGGTCGTCGTGTGCAGAGTGGCCAGCCTCAACACTTTCGCAGAAGGTGGCCTTGGAGAGGTCGTCGAGGCTTCGCATGGAGATAGACTTCTCGGCGGCAAGAGCCCCGGCAGTCAGAGGGCGGCTGTTTGCGCCATGGCCCTGCACGGCAGAGAAGAGGACACCGCGACCCTCGTCAGTGGCATTGGAGCCGATGTCGGACGTCAGACGAGCTGAGTCGTCAACGGGGAGGTTAGGGCAGCCAAGAACACCGACCCTGACATCGCCATCAAGCATAAGACCGAGGCAGACGGCGTACTGTCCACCACGGAGGAAGCCCTTTGTGCCGTCAATGGGGTCAATGGCCCAGATACGGCCGCTTGAGCCACCCTGGCTGCCACCTCTGTCGATCAACTCAAGCATGTCGTCGATATCCTTAATAGGGCCGCCGAGTTGCTTCTCAGCAGCCTCGTCGTCAAGCTTTGTAGAGCTGACGAGCTCCCAGATAGTCTGCTTGAGGTTCGCATCGTCACGGAGCTGAGCAGCCTCCTCCTCAGCGACAATAGCGTCGTCGGGGAAGTTGTGGCGGAGGGCGGCAATGATGAGGGCCTGGGCGCCAAAGTCGCCAATGGTGACGGGGCTCTTGTCGTTCTTGTCGACGGTGCCCTTTGCCTTTTCGTGGAAGACGCGCTTGGTGAGAATCGTGGCGCGCTGAACGGCCAGCTGGGCGATCTGAAGCTCTGAGGAGTATGATGGGGATGCCATGGTTGTGAGCGGTCTCTGGAGGAGGAGGAGGAGATGGGAAGAGAGCTGGCGGAGACGGGGGATGAAGGACGGCGTTAGAAAGATAGCCAGGGTGAGGGTGAGTAGGGAGAGAAGAAGAAGAGATCTAGAGGAGAAAGACTTTGAAGTAGCGCCGAACATTCAAGGCAAGGCAAAGTAAGGTAAGGTAAGGTAAGGTAACGTGGGATGGCGCAATTGTTTTATGGTGGTGTTAGAGCAGGCAGTGGTTGGTCTCTTTCGGGTCGTCGGGCGGGTCGTCGGGGTGGTGGTGGTGAAAGTACTTTGGCAGGTTTGGGTCTAGATTGAGTGGGATGTGGGATTGATATGAGCGAAAAAGAGAAAAGAGAGGAAAAAGAGGTTCGCTTCTTCAGCCTGTGACGTGAGAGGTACAGTAACATGTTTGACGATGGCGTAATCGCGAGTGGAATGTTAGGAGGCAAGTAGGTACAAATTACATCTACCAAGGTACCCGCTCAGGTAAGTTACCTAGTACCTAAGAATTGCTCTCAGAAGGACGATTACACATGTCTCACCTCAATCGACAGTAACCAACCTATAAACATAAAGCTCTGTCGTAGATGAATAGTACCTTGGCAATGGATCTTGAACTGTTGGGTTGGTTACCTTAGGTACTCTATTTTCTGCCCCGCCATCAAACTCCGATGTCGACGAGGGGCATTTTCCCTCCCCTCTGCTAACATTTTTTTCTTTCCCCTGCCCATAGCGGAACCACCCGATTGGCCTGGAATTTCAACCATCATCCAGCCGAGCATCTGTTCCATCATCTAACTAACTAGACTACACCACATCTTCGACAGCGTCTTCTCTCCCTTCCATACTCGAACTCAAAAAATAAAACACAGAATGGCCTCTTCTCCCGCCTCCCTACGCTCCCTCTACCGCTCTCTCCTCCGTGAGCTCCCACCTCGACCCATCCTCGCCTCACCGCGCACTCCTCTGCACTCTCGCCTCCGAGACTCTTTCGCTACCGACTCCAGGGCTGCGACATCGCAAGACGCCCGCGCCCATGCTGCTGCCCAAGCCGTCGCCTATCTTCGATCTCAGCGCATGTACGCCACGTTGCTCGAGCGGTACAACCCTGGTATGGGTATGGACGAGGAGGAGCGTGTTCGCTTGACTGCGCGGAGAGTCGGCATGGATCTGCCGGTTGAATACAAGTAAAAAGTCGCTAGCGGATTGGGGAATAGGGATGAAGGGGAAAAGAGATGGAGGCGCTCAGAGGACTAGGCCTGGTTAATACGACTTGAACTAGCATATCGAGGCCGATTGTCACCAAAGGCGACGGACGACACACCCAACATCGGCCAATTTCAAAAGCGAATGCTTTCAAATTTGGGAACAAGATAGAAGGCACAAATGAAGATTCGAGGAGGAAATAGGCGCGGACGAAATTGTCAAGGACAACATCCACGGACTGCTCGTTCAATCAAATGTACGAATAAGTGTATCAAACAAGACGCAATACCCAGGCATCATTTAAGCATAAAGAACCACAAATTCATCATCATATCTCATTTAAAGTCATATTTGGTTCAACGTCGGCCATGCATGTATACAGGACAACATCATTTCCAACGATCAAGCCCGTTTGGCTCAGGGGTATCAACATCAACTCACTTCACTTGCGCTTCTAGACTCCCCCCACGCCCCTGTCTTCGAGCGACTCATCCCAGCCGCCCATATGCAACAGCCATTCTCCTAATCGCTCCTTGACGAGCGTAATGTTCTCACCCAGCGCGCTCTTCCACTGGTCTTGCACCAGTCGGACTTTCTCCTTCAGATCCTCAGTAAGTCGGCGTTCCTCTGACTGTCGCATCTGCTGCGCCCGTGCATTGCAATCAGCCTTGGGAATCGGTGTCCCATTCTCATCTTGGGTCTGTGTCTCGAGCACCTTGCCTTTTGCGTGTACCACCGCCTCCTTGACCTCGTGAAGCAGACACAGCAGGTTGGTGTGCGATTCGATGAACTGGTACGTGCTTTTCTCGGCGTGAAGCAACAAACTGAAGAGATACTGCATCGGATGTTCGACGTACGATGGGTTCTCTTCAATCTCAGACGCTGGAATCTGAATGTTGAATCCATCCAGATCCAGAGGGATGTTGTCCAGTAGCTCGCAAAGCGGAGGCGCAATATCCCAAAACGCCGACAGCTGCAGCGCAACACCTCGGTCTACAGCCTTTTCAACCACTCCTCGAAAGTCTCGTGTTCGTTCCAAAACCTCGTGGGCGAACGCATATTCGCGCTTGGCCGAATCCTCCGCAAAGAAGTCCTCGGCTGATTTGAGCTTCTCGATATTCCCGGAAAGCCGATAAGGGGTCAACACAACCTCGCAGTACCGACTGTTGCGATCCGAAAGAAGGTCGAAGATGGCGCGGTGGAGTCCCTCTCGAGCCTCAAAAACCCACTTGAGCAGAGTCAACTTCTCTAAGAGTTCTGGTCTATCGTCGCCTTCTTCCTGTGGCATATCGGCATCGATCTGACCATTATCGAATAGGTGTCGGGCCAGGTCGTCAAATAGCTCCGTGGCATGCGCAATGCGCCCCGTTAACAGTTCGTTCAGGGGCAGCACCACCTCATTCTGGAACAATTCGTACTCTGACTTTTCAAGCTCCTTTTTCATCGTTATCTCGCTGGCTTTGGCGTCAGCATCAATGGCTCCCGCGTCCGCGTAGCTCAAGCTGCCGGAATTAATCTCGTTCTGCAGGTTTGTCCGCAAAGCCTGACGGCGCTCAGTCGCTGCGTTGGAAAACTGCTCTCGACGTTTGGTGCTCTCAACAGCGAATCGTTCTTTTGTCTTAACTACCTCATCAAGCTGACTCAAAGCTCGCACTGCTGTTCTGATGGATGTCAACTCTGGATGTTTGTTATTGACAGCGGGATGGTGCCTCGGGTATGGAGGCGGCATCGTGACGAGACGGGAAACATCTAGGTGGTCGCGATTGATCGTCGAGCATGGGCTTGAGCCCATGTTTGAGTTTGTGGCAAAGCCAAAGGGTTGAGGTGTCAGGTTGGGCTCCGATTGATCATGCCAACCCGTCTTTTCAGGAGGATACTCGGATGAAGGGCCTTGCTCCTCGTGTACTACAGGAGGTCTGCCCTCCTCGACCCACTGCGTCTTCGTCACACCCATATACTTGGACTCTCTCTTAGATCTTCCGAGATGAGAAGCCTCGCCTTGGGAGTCTGACTCCCACCAACGACTTGGAGGACGACCTCGGGAGCTACCATTCTCATAGTTTTCGCTAACACTCATGCTCAGAATTGGCGATAGAGAAGGCATGTAGTTACTGGACCAGTTCACGTTCGGTGGATTACTCCCGCTGGGCGATGTTGGGACGTTGGTTGATTTGGAGGTGGGCTGAGGGCTCTCTCCGAAGTTGGAACTTGCAGAACCTGGACGAGAATGTCCTGGCTCGGATAACCCAGGGGTCCACTGATCTTGCGAAGAGGCTGACTCTCGCCTCCCTTGGGTAACCATTGGCCGGAAGAGGTCACGAGTGAGGTCGAAAATCTCGGAGCCCATAGCTCCAATAGCACCCGAATATCGTTCTCGTCTGATCCTCGACTCGTTGACGACAAAGTCGGCAAATAAGCGCACCCTGTCTGCATCGGTAGTGGCCTTCGACTCCTTGATTGCGAACTCGCGAAATCGATCGATAGTTCCTTCTGCGAACTGGTCGGCAGTTTGGGTCGTAACTAGGTGTTTGGACACTACAAGACCGGCTGAAGGGGGGCGAGAGGACTCTCGAGCCATTGGGACTGACGCGACGGACCCAGACCGAGGAGGTGGAGTGGGAAGCGCCTTGGGGGCAACTGCTTTCGAGTTGCTGCCATATTGCGCTTGCTTGGCAGCGTTGGGAGAGAAAGGCGGTGTTCCCGCTTCTTGAGGCAGCTTGCCCGATGCTGGAGCTTTGGGGGTCGAGTTTCGAGAATCTTGCGACGCGAGCGTGCCACTATGAGGTGTCGATTTGCCGATTGAAGATCGCGACAGATCACTCGGATTTGGTACCATAATATCTGCCATAGAATCCGGCCTGGTCCGTTCATCTATCGAGCTGCGGGCGCTATGTCGGGTTCGACTTTCTGCCCGCCGCTGCAGAATCGTTTTATCGTGTCGTACTGCTTTTTGCCGGTTTAGGCCGCTGAGGCTTGATGACGAGCCAAGAGCAGGCTCGATGTGTTGAGAGTTCAGCGAAGTATCAATCGTCAGGCTCGGTGACTGCCGTTGATTTGACGGGCCTGCTTGGCTACTGGACTCATTCCAATCTGCAGGTGTTGGTGGAACGGGCCCAAGATCTGTCACACCAGCTGGTGGTCGGCGTCTTTTTATAGGAGGAGATATGATGGGAACCGTATTCCTGTCCATAGATTGCACACTTTGCGATCTACTCGACGAGGGTGGCGGCCCAGGAGGAGGTGGCGGCAGAGGCATGCCTGGCTCCCATCTAGTCTGAGAGGCTGATCGTGAGCGAGCAGATGTGGGCGTCTCTACAGCTCCAGCAGAAACGGCCCTCCGGGCTGCTGGAGGCCCATGACCCATAGCTCCAGCTACTCCATATTCGGGAGTTGGGTGACGAAACGAAGTTTGTACTATCATACTCTGTCGGTGGCTCTGTGGAGGAGGTGGCTGAGGCGGAGGAGTACTGGAAGTTTCGACATCCCTGCGACGACCTAACGAGGGAAGAAAGCGGCGCTCGCGTGATTCATTGCGCCCATGAGCGCCTGGAGGAGGGGGAAAAGACGCATTGGCCGGTTCAGGAGAAGGACGATGCACCATGGTGCTGAGTCGAGGCGGTGGAGTCGGAGTCCCAGCAGGCGTAGAGTCAAAAACGGTACTTATAGGACGTTGTTGTTGACTTCTAGGTGGACTATATGGCGGTGGAGGCATCGGCGACACTGAAAATGTTAGAGCATGAGCGATAAGGTGATATGATACTACAGGTAGTCACTTGCCTTGAACCTCACCAGCATATTGAACAGTGCGCTCGACGACGGCAGCCTGTGTGGGAGCCCATTCTTGGGGATTGTACGGCTGTATACTACTGCCAGGCGTTTGGGCAGCAGACTGGAAATGACTGGAGCTCATGGAAACGGCAGATATGGGAGTATGTAGAGAGTTGTTGTAGCCGCCTACTGATGTTGTCGTGAGAGGAAGGAGGCCCTGACGGAGTCGCGCTGGATCGCGAGAAGTCATGATGGGAGATCAACAGAACCAAGCGACTGCGGATTCTACTCGATCGCCAGGTCCAGGGTCCCTGTGACAGCCACAACACCAAAAAGAACGTCTAGTGACAGCTGGTATCAGCGCCGTCTCTTTGGTCGGTTGGTCCTGATACGTGGGGTGCTGGAATGGATCCGCGGGGTGGGCGGTTGGTAAATGGTGAGCCCAGGCGCGTGCAAGCAGCAGAGTGAGTCGAAACAAAATCGAGACAAGAGCCGATACGACAAGGACTAGGTTGTCGATTACTTTGATCTGACCAGCTGAAGCTGTTCGAGATAGGCGCGTGTTTTTAAGAGGTAGAGAGGCAGATACAGTACACAGCAGATGGGTGAGGCTCTGCATGCAAAAAGAAGTTGTCGGTCAATTGGCAAGGAAAGTATCTTTCATCAATCCATCCACCGTAGTTGCGGCGAGGACGACGAATACGTCCTCCAATGCGCAATCAGCCGAATGGTAAGGTTAAATAAAGTAATAAAGATGTGATTGAGGATTGGATGTAAGAAGAGAAGGGAAGAGAAAGTGGTTGGGAACTTTTTGGGAGGAGGGGCTCTGCAGTAATAGATGTACAGGTACTAAGGTACTAAGGTAGCAGATACCTGGTAGGTACTAAGGTATAGTAGATCGACCCCTGCGTAAAGGTGAGAGAAGTGGTTTGAAATCACGACACCTCGGATTTGGCGGCGTCAGCGGGAACGAACAAACTATAAAGACATGACATACTAGAGTGAGATATAAACTCGAAACAGTTTTCTGTTTATTGCCGGAAAGCCAAGCCCTGCCTTCTTGGGGGAGCCTTTGCTGGGGTTGAGGGACGGGACGGACAGAAATAAACGGGGTGGTATGGACGCCATCAAAGTGTGGGACAAAGAGAGACGGCATGGGATGCTTCATGGCAACTTCGTCCTTGACCAATTGTTAGGTTTGGACGAGAGATTTCACAGGGGGATCTACAAGCATGGCTTTCGTAACTAAAACCGGGCATTTGAGGGGATTCTTGCTGGGGGATTCTTGCTAGGGATACTATACAGCATGTTCGACCGCTTCTTGTTAAGTAACCCAGCTGATAAAGTTGAGAGACGGCGTTCCTAGACGATGCATTGGAAGAACTAACGACACAAGCTAATGAACGAAGTTGAGCATTGCGGTCTTGGATGCTTCCTTCTGGATGACTGTAAGCATAAACACACGCACGCACACACACACTTGAGTATTATGAGAAATATAGTCGTTCTGCTTTCATGCTACCATAGAAGGATATTCAACTGCTCACATTGTAGGATTAAGTATGTATGCTAATAACTGTTCGTCAATCTTCCTATTCACATCATTCGGACCCCGCTGACCGGAAAGGTTGGGATAGACTTGCAGGCGTGCTAAAGTTGGAGTGGTCCATCGTGGCTCTATTCTTAGAGTCTTCTCATCGTCGCTAGTTGCTGCTATTGGTTGGCAGGGATTGAGTATGCGGGTTGAGTGTGGATGTCGGCGCTTAATCGACGTCCCTCGCTGCCCGTCACATCTCTTCTTTTTTTGGGCTCCCAAGACCCATGACCAAAAGCCGTTCGTTTTGATTCTGCATGGCTAGATCGAACAGTTGCATTAGAGCCATGTGCAAGGGGTTCTGTGGGCTGATCTTGACTTTTGATGTGATGTATACGTACTTTTCGTTACTTGCCATTGAATGCTCCTTGCAGAGTGCCATCAAAACTTCGGGACGTAGTAGCTGAACAGAAGCATTTGAAACCGCAAAAGACGGTCAGCAGCTCAAAGTGTCATCTGTAATGGCCGCTCTCTAAACAATCGAATTATGGCTCAATATCTCTAGTAGATAACCAAGCCAAAGCTTTATCGAATCAAGAGTGGTCCTATCTTTGACAGGCTTGCATTATCGACTTGCAAGGAACCAGCTGACTATTAAGGTAACTTGTGCACCGTCCTTTTATGACTAGGATAGCTCTCACGCAACCACAATCCTAGGGCAGCCTATCTTGCTGTTCCTCTTTTCCTGTAAGAAGTGGTGAACCTTGAGCACCCTCATCCCGTCTGATGGGCGTGATGTGATGGCGATTTTCATGATCACTCGGCGCCTGTCGCGTCTGTCATTTGACTGACCGCCAACCAAGCTTACGGTGTTTTTGCAGACAAGTACATATGACCGAACCCACCAGTTCATGTTATTGAAGGCTGAAAGTGCTCCAGACGAGGCTTGTTTGTTCTCACAGTACTCCGTACCGCCATCCTTTCAAACGGTTAATGCCAGGAGAGCTAAGTTAATTGCGTCAGCTTGATAGTGTAACAGCGGCCCGTCTGTTGAACCCAATTCGAAGACAGTTAGACATAAAATACTTGACAAAATAGCCCCAAGGCTGTACGCAGCTGCAAATGTCGACAAAGATATATGCTATGCGTGAGATAGACACACAATGTGAAAGTCAATGGCTCATACTAAATGACCAAGTTCCCGCAGCCGTCAGAATAAGAACATTTCAGTCGCGCCACCTCCTGCCAAAGGTAGGTACCCTAGCAAGACGTGGTTCAGGACTGTAATTAACTAGAATAATGGAGTAATCCGTATTCAATTACCTACCTAGTAGGTAAGGTAGGTACTCCATCCGTCGAAGAGAATGCTCTTACCGAGGCTGAAGAGAGTTGAGACGGTATTTGGCTTAGGAAAGGACGAGGCTGGGTCTTGCCTTGAAATGAGCCCCACTTGAAGCTAGCTAAAGGTGGGGGCACAAGGCTCGAGTAAAATTCTAGAGGATTCTTCTCCAATAAACTCTCCTCTCTTCATATTCTGCTCTTCTGCCTTTTCTTTTTTTGTGCTCGACTCTTCAAATACCAAACATCACTCTCTTGCTCTTCTATCTCTTCTCTACATTCTTCATTCTTTCTCTCCACTAAACCGTAAGTATGCCACAAACTTTCACATTCACTGTCGCATCTTCATGATGAGATATCCAGCTGGCACCAGTCATAGAGTGACTTGTACTCCCTTCATTGATGACCAACATGCTGTGGTCTAAGACCATTTCTGATTTCAATTGCGACTATACTTTTTATGCACACTCGTCCAGTCCTTGATTGATCTCAAGCTAACAGCTGCAAAGTTATCTAGTAAACAGCGCATCGACAACCCTAACAATGGTTCTGCATAACCCCAACAACTGGCATTGGGTCAACAAGGACGTATCGGCATGGGCGAGGTCCTACTTTGACGAGAACCTCATCAAGGTTCAGGCTGAGGAGGGCGAGGTCAAGGCAAAGATCGATAAGATCCAGAGCATGGATGGTGATGTCGACGTCAGCCAGCGCAAGGGCAAGGTGATTACCATCTTTGATGTCAAGCTGGTCCTCCAATATTCTGGTAAGGGAATACGGTGGTCTGGTCCCAAATCAAAACAACTAACCTGTCAGGATCTGCTCCCGGTGAGGATGATGTATCTGGCACCATTACCGTGCCTGAGATCGCCCACGACACGGAAGAAGACGAGTACGTGGTACGTAAACCTCCCCTGCTCTTTCGCCTTCCGTGTTGCCGTAGAATAAACCCGCTAAGATTCCTCGTAGTTTGACGTAGACATCTTTGCCGAGTCTAAGGAGAAGCAGCCCGTGAAGGACCTTGTTCGATCAAAGATTGTGCCCCAGCTGCGCCACGAGTTCCAGAAGCTTGCCGGCGCCCTCATCGCCGAGCATGGCAAGGATATCCAGCATGCCCCAGGCTCCAACCCTTCGAGCGGCTTCTCGACTCCTAAGATCCACCCTCAAAGCTCGACTCCTAAGCCCGCCGCCGCCGCCTCGAGCAGCCAGGCCAAGACTGGCGGTGTCGTAAACACCACCACCGTGACCGATAATGAGGAGTTCCGTACCACTGCCGAGGAGCTATACCAGACCTTTGTTGACCCTCAACGGATCGCTGCCTTCACACGATCTCCTCCCAAGGTATTTGACGGTGCCAAGGTTGGTGGCAAGTTTGAGCTGTTTGGCGGCAACGTGTCTGGCGAGTACCTTGAGCTTGAGGAGCCCAAGAAGATTACCCAGAGCTGGCGCCTGAACCAGTGGCCTGCCGGCCACTTCTCCACGCTCCATATTGAGTTTGACCAGAACGACGTTGACCACGTTACCGTTATGCGAGTCAAGTGGGAGGGTGTTCCTATTGGACAGGAGGACGTTACCAAGCGCAACTGGCTAGAGTATTACATCAAGAGCATCAAGCAGACTTTTGGGTAAGTGGGTTCTCATGCTTTCTCGGCTACTATTGCTGACTTTGTCTAGCTTCGGCACCATTTTGTAAGCGAGATATGAAGGTAGGAGTCTTGGAGTTGGGTCAGGACTGGGGTACATACAGGATCAGTGCGCTCTCTAGATGAGGGTAGTGACGGGGTTTGCATAGTCGCTGCCGCGGTGGAGGTGGGAAAACGTCGTCTTGGGCGATCTACGCAAGACCTAGAAGCGTGTGGTTACGATATCATGAGCGACGTAAAATGAAATAATGTATCAGTGGATACAGCTTGCTGACATATGTTGTGATGAGCGAAATATGCTTGAGAAGAATTATGCTGTCTACGGGTCATCTAAAAGTCATCGCTACCCTATATTGTCGCCGCGCTGGCAACATGTGTTGCTGTGCCGTCTACTTCTCTCATCTATCGACTGATACCATCAGGATAGGCATTTATCTGTATGTTTTTTTGGTCAATAAACTGTCGATCTGAAACCGCGTGTCTGCAGAGTACACGCTTGGCAAATTCATGTGTATAGTTCTATGTACCATCATGTAGCCAGTCTAAATATACATTCTTACCTATCGCCTGCGAAGCCTCTCGGCGTTGGGTTCATCAATTCCTTGCCCAAAAGCATAGTCGGGCACAAAGACGTCAACCAAATTGTCCCAAAGCCCCATGTCGTACAAGTTCTCAACATTGCTCAAGTTCCAAACCCGCTCCCACGGCCCCTCTCCGGGCAGCTGAGCGTTGTCTTTCGGGGGCTGTCCATCCTGAGTGGTGACGATGATCTGCCCAACCTCGACCGGCCAGCGCGTAGAGCGAGGTTCAACTCGTTCGTTCTTTTCGCGATTTGCAGACATAGATCGTCGGAAAGCGAAGCCGTCTCGCATATCTTCTTTCCAATCTGACCACTTGAGGGTTTCGTTTGTCGTGGTGCCGCAGTAGACAAGGTAAAGGGTGTAGAGGAGGAGTCCCCAGACAAGTGGAGCTGTGAGAGCTGCGAGAAGCGATGATGCCCCCATGTTGACGTTATCTTGAATACCCCATCCCCAGCCTGCCAGATACCGGGGGAAAGTCAAATGGCTAGGTTTCCACACAGACCAGCCGGGAATGTATCTCTGTACTCGCTTCGTGATAATGGATATACCGAGGATGCCGCCATAGGTGCAGAGAAAAGCAGTAGAGATCAGCAATAGTATAAACCAGTGCTGGTTTCCATAGCCAACACACGAGTTTATAAAGACACAGTGATGATCAGATTTGGCAATGCAGCGTTTACAAACGCTGCAATGCTTTGAGCGAGCAGGCTTGAGGAACCGACATGTTCGACACATGTGCCCTGGATGGAACAGAGTGTGATCATATGGATAAAGCGACATGTAGTAGGCGTGGTTCTCAGGCGTGATGTACCCTGGATCGGCGGCACACGCTAGGTAGAGGAACAGATAGGGGAGGAGGATAGTAACAGCAACAGTGAGTTTTGTGAAAGACCCGATCTTTGGCCATGCTTGAGGAACAAACATGTACTCGCCCACAATCATGATGAGGAGGAAGAAGATCTATAATATTTGTTTACCGCCGTCTCGTGACAAGGATCTATGACAAACTTACCACAACAGTCCAATGTCGCTCATGTAACATGTGGTTACCAAACCGAAACATGTAGCTCGATATCCTTCCTCCAGTGAGGATTTGATCTGCTCTCACGATGATATTTGGTATATGGATCCATATTAGCCTGTGAAGTGCAGCTATAGGTGTTCGTCTATCCAAAAAGTCAGCCCCCCCTGGCAAATACGAGGCACCGCGAACACTAACCTTAGAGCAGGTATTCGTCCAAAGAAGGCTACAAAGACCATAAAAGAGATGAAGAGAATTACGAGTACGAGTTTCTTGAGAGAATTCATTGTTTCGGTCTGCTCAAAGACTTGGTGAGGGTTGAAGAATGTCAGAAGAACCAAATTTGCCAGCCAAGTAAGATAGAGGCTTGGCAGGAGACTATCGCGTACGGGCTGAAATCAGGGTCTCATCTCATCTTGCCCTAGAAGCTTTGCAGAAGAAAGAAGAAAAAAAAAAGCAGAAATAAAGACTCCAACAATCTAGAAACTGAATGATGTACAATGCGTCAGAGTGTAACAGTTATGAAAGAATGATTATCAACAAAGGCTTATTAGATCTTATTAGCTGCCTCACCTATGCATCTAGACAGATGTCAACCACGGTTAAACGGATACAGCACCAATGAGAGCACGTGACTGCGCGATAGGATCAATGCGAAAGGGTGTCGAGTTTTCTAATTGGCTATCCAAAACCCGCCGTGATGATGGCGACTTTTTTTCTTTTGGAGGGGGGACCTCCATGCTTTGATAATCATGAACCGGACGGACGAGTGGGCGGTTTCGGAGATAGGAAAAAAAAAAAAAAGAATAAACCTCTTTCATATTCATAGACACTTTTATTTGTTTATTTACTTACCTAGAATTGCTTGTCATCATAGAGGAGATTTATACTCATACAAACAACCATGGTTCTCCGCAAATTCGAACTCGAGGGCAAGCTCGGCGAAGAAGCTCGCCTTATCGAGAGTGGCGTCCTCCTCGACGAGAATCCTCTCGACGAGAGCCCCGAGTTTCACGAATTTCTCATGGCGTGTCGACATGGCGATTTGCGAAGATGCCAGGAGCTCATCAGCCAGGGCGTAAACATCAATGGCAAGGATCGGTTCGATTATACGCCTCTTATCATTGTATGTGCTACGGAGTAGAGGGGAGGGGGTGCTCTTAGTCTTGGGGTTGAGAAGACTAACGTGAGCAGGCCAGTTTGTGTGGACATTACGAGCTTGTTCAACTGTTATTAGAATCTGGTGAGTAAGAAACTCAGTTGATTGATAACCGTTGATTTGATATGAAATGAGTGGGTTCAAGTGCCATCTCACTCCTTGCGGCACTGCCACTTACAACAAACAGCTCATGACATCTCATCCACCATACTAATACATACACACTCACCAGGCGCACTCGCCGAACGAAACACCTTTCAAGGCGAGCGATGCATCTACAATGCCCTCAACGACCGCATCCGAAATCTCCTTCTTCAATACGACTTTTCAAAGTCCTCAGACCCTTACGTCTACTGGTCCACTCACATCTCAACTCTTCTCGGCCGCACAAGTCCCAAGACGACAGACATCACCCTCGCCTCCGGCTCTCGCTCCTTTGACCTGCACAAATTCATCCTCGTTGCGCGGTCCCCTTACTTCCGTGCCAAACTTGCTGCTGTTCCGGATACGACCACATGGAAGCTCGCCAACGCCGTCCCTGTGCAGTCCTTCCTCATCGTCCTGAGATATCTATACCTGGGCGAAGTTCCGCGCGACATCGCACCTGTAGGTGGTGCTGACTCTGAAGAGGAAGTGCTCAAGGGATTGGACAAGGTCAGCAAGCAGCTCCAGGTCGAGTCACTGTGGGAGACTATTCTCGCAGGCGGAGATAGGAGACTGGCTCGGCAGCGTTACCAGGCCGAGGTAGAACGGGCAAGAGGACAGTTCGAGGACTTCTTTAACCAGAATGTCCTGGGGCATAGGATGGTCGTTGATACAGAACAGGTCAAGGACGTTAGATGGAAGTACGACAACTCCATGTTTGCAGACGTTATTCTCCGCGCCGACGAGCCCATTGATATCGAAGATGAAAAATCAGGCCAATCAACCCCCACAAATGACACACCAACCATACCCATCGGTCCAGCTGGAGACCAAGAATCCGTCACCAAGCGCAAATCAATCCTCTATCCCGCTCACAAAGCCATGCTCATCCGCAGCGAGTACTTTGAAAAGATGTTCTCAGGCGACTTTGTCGAGTCCAAGCGCGATGAACACCTCCGTATCGTCACCGTCGACTGCACCCCTGCGGTTCTCGAGATCATCCTGACCTTCCTCTACACCGAGACTGCTGTATGTCCCCTCGAGCACGCACTGGACCTGCTCTACGCTGCGGACATGCTCTTCCTTGATAATCTCAAGAGCAAGGCTGCTCTAGCCATAAGCACTCTCGGCAGTGGCACTTCCAATGTGCTAGTAGACCGCACCCATAGGGAGGCGCATAGAAACGGCGAGGTCGGTCGGGAAGATGAGGACGAGCAGGTCGAGATGGAGCCCATCAACATCTACGACGTTATCCATGCAGCATGGGACCTTCGTGTTCAGCGTCTAGAAGAGTTCGCAGCACGTTATCTGGCATACCGTCTCGAGGATTACATAGACGAGGAAGACTTCCAGGCCCTCATCGCTGAGTCCGCCCAGCGAATTACTGTGCGAGAAGAGACAGATACTATCGAACTGCTGGACGATATCCGGTACTACTTGGGTGATCGATTCAGGCTGCGATTTGAAGACGCCGGCCTGGAAGAAATCATGGACGAGACGGGAGAAACTGACGTTGAGTTGGCGGCTGCCATGGCACAACAAGCAGATATCTCAGCAGGTGATAGGAACGGTGTACTTGGGGAGAGTCGGAGTACCGTCAAGACGAATGGACAAGCTGTGCGGACGTTGGATGGAGAGGAAGCAGAAGATGAGTTTGCTTCAGACGCCATTAACTACCAGATCCTACAGCGCAAGATTGACGCCATGCTCGACCGACTTAAACTGGACGCATGAGACGTATTTTGCACATAAACATTCAGACGATGTCAAGATACACGGCCTTTCGTCCAAATACAATATAAATATCAACACTAGTAGATGGGGTACAAAAGACAGAGAGCGCGTTCGTAAAATCATAACTTATGAAAATATCTATCAATTGATATGATCTGCACTCATGCCTGCAAAACAAAGTTGCACGTTCCTGGAAGCACGAAAGTCTGCATGCAAAGCCGTTGAATGACGAGTGAAACATATTGAGCCTGCCAACATTGAACAAAGCCCTAAATATTCTTCTGGTCTCTCATTATGATGTGGTGAATGGCATCTAGCTGCACCGCAGCCTTCGAGCCGGAGCGCACTCACCGGTCATGTATGCTGGCCAATTCTAACGTCGGCTTTCAGTACTCAATGATCTTGACGCTCTGCTGGAGCGTGGGCGGCAGCTCTTCCAGTTTGACGAGCCCGATGCGCACGCAGTCACCCCAGAAGAGCATGACACGGTCCTGTGCGTATCTCAAGTAGTCAAACTCGTCGGGGCTCAGTAAGTCTTCCTCCTTGATAGAGTCATCAAGACCTGGAATCTTGGCCTGGACGATACCCCACGCAATCCAGTGAGCGTGGTTGGCGGGGCGCCACTGTCGAGTCTCCTCCAACAACTCTCGCACGCGCTGTTCGCTTCGATCTTCGTTGGCCCGTTCCGCAGCGTTCCATCCTCCAGGGGGTACCCGCGCATCAAGCATAAACTCTACGATAGAGCTGGAACTGCTGGCAGGAGGGTTACCAGGTGTCGCTAGTGGCGTAGACATACCGCTCGAGGCATTGCTATCAGCGGGTGTCAGTCGCGGTGTAGAGTTGCCGCCTTGGAACCGGGGACGATGGTCGACATAAGCCTTGATGAAGCGACGTTGTTCATCGGGCGTGGGATATCGCCGCTCGTCGCAGGCCCAAGGCATAGCAGCATCATGATAGTTGTACGTCCATTCGTTGAAGTGATTGGCAAACTCGAGGCCACGGGTATTAGGGCCTGCATACTCAAAATCGATGACGATGAGCTGCTTGTGCTTGTTGGCGGCCTGGAGAAGCGGTGACTTTTCGTCGTCAGGACGAATGCGGAGGATGTTTCCGTATTGCGTCTGAGATTTTGTTAATCAACATTCATGTGCAGAGTGTCAAATGAACCTACGTCGCTATGAGCAAAGACAAGACTGTCATTGACCTCTCGTTGACCTCCCTTGTAGAAGCTATTGAGATGGACACGGTACTTTGTCATCACGTCCCTGAACTGAGGCCAGGGAGTGCCGCACACATAGCCCCGGGACTTCCAAGCGTGGGCGACAGAGTCGCGTCGACCGTTCTGAGCTTGAGCCTCTTGCTCGTACTCGTTATCAAGGTAAGTGGCGATCCGCTCGACGTTATCCAGCCACTGGTCCCAACTCTTCCATGTTGCCGGTCCGCCTTCCCTCTCGTGTGGGAGTAGGTCGATGCCATCGTGAAGCTCTCTCATTCGTTTAGCAATCTGACGAGACATGTCGGCGTCTCGAAGGTCCGCTGGTGTAAGCGTGATGGAGTCAAAATACTGTTCGAAACGACCATTCTTGAATGTACCCAGCAGTCGGGGTCCGATTTTCTTGCGTGCCAGTCTCTGCAAAACTGAAAGCTCGTTGTCTCGGTCAATCAGGTGTTCAACCTGTGGTCCGTAGATACGAAGTAGGACCTTGGTAGGTTTTCGTTTGCCCTCAGCCTCCTCGATTTCGGTCGGGGGTGTGACGACGTAGACCGCGTTGGTCAAGGCACCACTAAGCCTCTCAACTGAGATCTTGTCACCACCACCAAGGGGGATACGTCTCCATCCCTTGAGTCTCAGGGTATGAGCGATACGTATGATTTCATTCTTGAAGTTGAGCCAGCACTCTCTCTCTTTATCGCCCTTGGGGTCGGCATCGTTTAATTCCTGGTCTTCCCCATCTGCGTTACCGCCCCCATAGCTCATCGTCTTGGAGTTATCTAGCCAGGCATCACATCCAGGCACGACAGCATCGCCATCGGCGTACTCGGTATCGGAAGAAGGACCGCGCAGGGAAGAACGGGAGGGGACTTTTCGGTGCTTTGGACGAGCTAGCTTGGGAGTCAAATGGGGCACCGAGTTGAAACCCATGTGGGCCAAAGACTCTTCCAAGATACGCTGGAGCCTGTCGAAGGATACGTCGCTCGAGTCGGAGTCAATGGAGTCAGAGCGAGATCGTCCACTATTGTCTTGATCGGATCCTTGAGCAGGTTCGGATTCAACCCCCTCAGTGCTCTTTGCCTTGGCTTCTTTGGTTGGCGACTTGGACTTGCGTCGGTGGCCCGTTTTCTTTGTTTTCCTGGCCTTTGCCTTAGAACGCTCATGCTCCAGCCAATCCCCAACCTGGGCGAGCAGCTTCTCGCTGTAATACTGCCGGCGGTGGCTGTGGTGGTGGTGCGAAGAAGGGTTCGAAGTAGGAGGCGTCTCTTCGGGTGGACGACTGGTGGATGGGCTGTCGCCGAGAGAAGACCTAGAGGAGCTGTTGGGAAGCTGAGAAAGGGGAGGTTTGCCGCTCAAGCGTCGCCTGAGGTTGGTAGGAAACTGCTTTGTAGGCTGAGAATCGTCCTCGAGGGTTTGTATTTCAGACTCGGGTTCCGCAATCTGGACCGCTGTTGTGATATGTGAGCTCTAGATCTTGCTGTTAAGGTGCGCAGACTCAACAGGCCCTATTATGAAGGGTGAAGGGGAAAAAGTGTCATGATCAAGACCTCGAAAGCGAAGCAGGACATGTGATCAACGCTGATCTTTGTTGATATTCGTAACCTTGTTATGAATGGTATTGTCCCGAGTATATTCTCTGCCTCAAGCTTCTTGGTCGTGCTTCATCCATCACCCTCACATGCTTAGGATGAAATTGAGTTGCGCCAACCCCAGTATCGGGGACACTATTCGAAGACTATTCGAGGCGCGGCGTTTGGTTAAGAAATTTTGGATTTAACGTACCTTTGAGAGAACCACTCGAAGGACATGGTCGTTCAGCGTCATCTTCATTCTTGAGGGCTGAGCGCAATGGATGCTGCTGCTGTGCAGACAGGCCGTTTGTCGTGGGGCTGGGCACCGCAGACATGGCGGGGGAGGGGGTCCTGACTTTGTGAATAGTCTCAGATTGTCAAAGTCAATGGCCAATGTACAAGTAAGCGGCTTGCAACAGTCGAAAGGTTGTAGTAGAGGAAAAGAATCGCGGTGAGAGAAAGGCAAGAAAGAAGTATTGGTGAGGAATTGAGACGTAGCTGCTAGACTAGATGCAAGAAAGGTGTCGATTGTCCCCCCTCTCTCCAAAAGCAGAAAAGCGGTCCAAGGGTCACTGGCTCGCTTGTGCTTGTGGCTGGGGTCGTAGGGCGGAGGAGGGGTGCACTTAACAGAATCGGGGACTCGGGGGTGGTTGAAAAGACTTATTCGTATTGGCTAATTTGTGGCTCGACTTTTTTTGATTGAAGTTTAAAATGACATGGATATTGACAACAGATAGACACGTACTAGTACAGAGGTAGATGGAGGTTGAAAGATAAAGGTCTTGAGGAGAAGTAGATAAGTATCGGGGAACAAGAAGCAGTATATCGACGGGAGAGATGAAAAGCATAAGATAAGGGAGCGACAGGTATGAAAAGAAGAATGACGCCAATTTCACATACGAAGGGAGGCACATGATCTCTACTATGGAACCTTAGCTAACCCATCCTAACGTCACAAGCAGCAACGTCCAGAACCATGGAAGGGTTGAAGAACTGGGATTGATCACCGGCTATTCTCTCCACGTCACCCAAAGGGGCGAACAACTCATCACCAATTGGTTGGTCACTGCTCCTCTGTGCTGCTCTGGAGTTGACTCCCAAAATCCGTCACCCGAAGAAAAAAAAACAGGAAACAGGGGGGGACACAGGCGAGGCGACGAGAAATGCGGCTGTTGGGAGGAGGCATTCAAAAGGTCCAGGCCTAGTCCCTACCGGGGGTGACGTAGTTTCCGGTGGCTTGTGGCACTATCCCCTTTTAGGTGACCGTTGGTGCAGTTTTAGGCAGTCTCTCACATGCTTGCTTCTGCTTCCCGCTTCACCGCCAAGACCACCAGGGTCCCATATAGATTGGAAGGACCTGAAGGAGTCTTTTTTATCTTTTTTATTTTTATTTTTAAATTCTTTCTTTTCTTTGAAGCTTCTCTTCTTGATTCGCGCTGCAGAGTCGTGGTCTGTTCGTATTCTTCGGAACAGCTGCTGCCGGTCCCGGAGGTCAGTGACCCGCTCTCAGGCACCGAAGCCGTGTGGAGGGTTATCCTCGGCACAACATCAAGTGGTGAACGTCAAGAGCATGGGCCACAATCAGTACGTCCAGCTACGGATGTGATGCTTCGTTTAGACTTGAGCCTTGAGATATCATCCGTAATATCATTCCCCACGTCTCAAGTGAGTGGTATAGGATTCCATACCCGACACGGTCGGTCGACTTCGTCAGCCTCAACCCTCTCGGTTCGCCCGTAGGCACATACTACCATGCCATCTAACCTTATCTTCTGTGTCATCGTTGGAGTTGATTTCAAAATACTGTGTTAATTCATCAATACCTCTGCTACCCGATAGTCCTCATAATAGTCCGAACCGCGCAAAGACGCAAGCAGACCAAAGGCGAAGCACTAATAGTCTCATAAAACAACGTTCAACTTGAAGCACAGCATCCAACTAAACATAAATGCCCATCCCTAACACCTCATCTCGCTTGTCGTGCCTCCTTAGTCGTTGCTAATCCTCAACTTACTCAGCTCTCGCTGAATGCGCTTTTCGTCTTCTTCAGCTTCTAGCAGCTGCCGCTCTGCCGTCCTTCTCCTCTCCTTAGCCTGAGAAAAGTCATCTCGTAGCCTCTTCTCCTTGTCGCTTCTCCTACCTGTTCTTATCAGCATTTCGGTCCATTCTGTTGCCAACCACTCCCTAGCAGTCAGGATGTGTTGCGCGCTTCGCTGGGTCAGCGCATATGTCCGCCAGACCTCGCCCAGTTGCCCAAGGTCGTCGTATGGCTTCAGTTTGCTAAACAGTTGCCAAACCTCAATAACACCAAGTGCATCAACCTCTGATATATTGAACCATTCTCTATGCTTCGCTGAACACCTCACAGATGGACAAGATGCTGTTCGACTCTCTGTATGCAGAGTGCGATGGATCAATGACTCCATCTTCCGTACCGCGCACGGCATGAAGACTTTGAACTTGAGTTCAAGGTCATGTTCGCACCGGCGCTCCCAAAACTCGGTTCTTCTTCGGACTGCATCACTGTTTTTCTTGGCTGATGATGAAATGGGTGGTTGTATGTAGCCATTCGGTTCAGGGGATTCGGTACATCCAATCTTGAGATACCCAGGAGCCGACTTTTCGGAAAAGCAGTAGATATAACCAGGGACGATTTTTTTGGTTTCTACTGTCATGCAATCAATAATATAATGTATCGGTTTTTGTCTAACCGTCTCTTTCGTCTTGAATGTCATAAGCTGGCGGGATGTCGAGCTGACAACAGGTTCTTCGACTGATTCGTTTCTCCCTTTTTCGTCATCAAGGATGTCCTCGTTGAGTTTCATTTTCTGTATCATGTCTCTTGAGAGGAGATCGTTGTCCACAGACCCGGTTCTGCGCGTTGGGCTCTCCTCGTGACGCTTTTCACGAGGGCTACCGCGGTAAGAAGACCGACGGGATTCAAATTCCATAGTGCTACTAAGGGAATATGGCGTTGATACTGTCGACGATGGGGTGAAGACCTCGCTAGGGCTTGGTGAAGTCACAGATCCTGGGGACATGGCCAATAGACCATCACTGAGTGACGGAGACAAGAGTGGCCCCATAGGCTCGTCCGGTGATCCTGCAGCGTCGGCATATGAGCTGTGAGATCTTGAACCTCGATACCTGACCGGTGTCACCAGGATCTCTTGTTCGCCGATTGGGCTCTCTCTGACGAGCCTAGGCCGTCGAAGGTTTGCCTTTGTCCGCGCTTCAGAGGACTCTTCAACGACTGTCTCCTCATCTTCCTCGCAATTGAGCCCAGTCTGGTATCGATCAGAGGTTCGCCCAGTCTTTGGTGTACTTATTCCGGCTCTGAGAGGTATCGAGGATCTACGGGAAGACCGAGTTGGTGTGCTTTGATCCTTGCTCTGCTTCTCTTTCCTCTTTCTCTTTAATTGCCAGCTTTGGAACCTCGTGTTCATAAGGAAGTAAACATACTTCTCCTGCTTTGAGTAAAGCTCTCCATCGATCCTAACATTTTTTGCGTGTGGTTCTATACGGTTGGCAGGTGCGCAGACGAGTAACCCAGTCAGCTCTGTGAGGGAGCTTTGAACAATCTCGAACGCTTCTGTACCTTCATCCTCGTTACTGTGAGCTGCTATTGTCTCTATGATTCCATTGATACGTTTCCGCCTTGTTTTTGGAAGTGCTTGTAAGCATTTGGTGATGCTTGATGTCTGAGCAGAGCAATAGACGGTGCCGTTTTGCGGGATTTTCAATGCCTCATAAAGGCTGCTTAGACTTTCGGCCGAATCGCTTTTCGTAGTCATCTCTGCTATTGTGGCTACGATAGCTAGTTGGGAAGACCCGAGTGGTTGAAATCGTGTGAGACGCAGGGTTATAGGACTCAGGAAGACTGGAGAGATATAACTTAGAAACCATGGTGCTGAGGCCTCGAGAAGAGAGGAGGGGACCGCCCAGATACCCTTCCTTCAAAGGGGCTGAGCCAAGGTTGATCTGTAAAAGGACGAGCATGGTTCTATGCATCGCCTGCAGATGCGGGCCAGGAATCCGAGACAACCTCAAGTTGGTTGATCCTGGCCATGGCCACCAACCAACCATCATAGACTTGCAGACTTGGCCATTTAGTTCACACATGATGTATGTATGTGACTGAAGGCGATTGAAGAAAAATTGAGAGAGTTTTGAGAACTCGACCTGTTTAATTGGATGCCGTAGATTCTGTCAATAAGCTTTGATCAGATCAGTCCATCTCATCTGTCTTGCGGGGTGGTGTCGTCTGAAACGAGGTTGGTGTTGTTGGTTGCAATATTGCAGCACATTTGTTGATCTAGCGCCAACAACATCTGCAACAACGATGGATTTTCTAAGGGAAGTATTCTTCCGACATGGGTAACCCCTGATGTTCGCAGAGTATAATTAATACACTTCGGCATTGACTAGGATTCGGGGACGGGTACAATCTTGAGAGACGTCTGCTTTGGTAGCCAAGCATACGGATGTATAGATCTACAGAAAGTAACAATAATCAATAATCAACCGTACCCGTACCCACCCACATATAAGGTAACCTGTCAATCAGATATGTCGGGTGACCATCTCTACAGCTTCGCCTCACGAGCTTCCAACTCGCTCGGATACTTGACTCCATCCTGCACATCACCATCCTGCACTCCATCCTCCAGCGGCGGCAGCTTAACGTAGCCCTTGGTGTGCGACAGAGCAGACAAGACCCATTCTCTGGTGGCTTTAATACCCTCGTTGTTGAGCGCCCAGACGACAGCATCCACCACATCGTCCACAATGACGGCCGGCTTGTACCGCGGCTCCTTCTCCGCCGATGTCTGCCGCCAGACACCAGTCCTTACAAGGATGGGCACCCACTCGGTACCATCCTCTGCTTTGAAATCGTTGGCACCGCGGATATCACTCTCTGGGTTGTCGCCGATCATGTAGACACGTCGAAGTGGGTGACATTTTGAGACGTCGTGTCCAGGGCTTTGGCCGCGATTGCAGGCCATGTCGTGGTAGTACTGGAGTAGTCTCTCATGGGCATATTTGTATGTGTGGTTAGACGGCTTGCCCAGAGCGCTGAACTGAAGTTCCGTTCCGTTGGTCGTAGCAGACCACACGCCCTTGAGGGCCTCCATGAATGCACCAGTACCAAATCGATTCACGGGATAGTTCGTCTTCCACAATAGGTCCAGGTTGGAGATCCACAGTCCGGGCTGACCATCTTGCTGCCAACCATTGTTGGGCAACGACTCATCACCATTTAAGTGCGAAACAGTGCCGAGATAGCCTTGGTGGGAGACCAAGAGGTCATGAATGAGCTGAATATCAACAGACCAGTCTCGCGGGTCATTCCAGATGAAAATATGGTCGATCTTGAGCGCATTGGCAGGGACATTCGTGGTGTAAGGGTCTCTGAGTAGAGGCACTCGCTTGCCATCAGGAAGAGGGGCGGGTTTGCCGTTGATCTCACCCTCCAGGTGCTCAAATGGGAATACGTCCTTGCACTCGGCGAGGATATCCGCTGGAGTGACGACACGCTTGAAGCCATAACTAAGTACCAAGTCAGCAGCCGAAGAAAAAGAGACATGCAAGAAACACTCACTCCAGGGCAATTTGACGGGCCTGTTCGGGGTGAGAGCCTGTAATCAGGATGGTGCCGTTGCTCTTGAGATCATCACTCCAACCGCTCATTGGCGTGTGCGAGAGAATCATCCTCCCTCTTATCACATCGTCCTGCTTGGCGATTTGCAACCTCTCCTGTAAAGTATCTGCCTTATTGTTTTCGGGAACGCAGCCGCCGTTTGTCAAAAAGACGTATCGGATGCCATTGTTTCTGAGCATCTTGATGACCTTTTCAGCCCCATCCACCTTGTTGCGGCCCTGGTACAAGACGCCATCGATGCTGGAGTTTATTAGTGCTTTGTACTTAAGAGTTCATCGTGTATATTTCCTGTGTCGGCCAGAGGGCATATGAGAGCTGCTATGGACTTACTCAAATGCAAACGCGAACTCAGAGAACAGCTTCCGTGCCAGATCGGTAGGCTCCTCAAATTGGTTTGGATTGACGCTCAATGAGCCCTTTGGCTTCGATAAGGCGATGCGAGAACTATGAAATGGTCTTTGTAATCCGGATGAGGCTCTCAGGGCTGCCGCCGTCATCGGCGCGACAGACCGAGGCTGTGTCAACCACCGATGTGCAGCGGACCGGCATCGACCGACCACACCGAAGCGTTGCATACCTTATTTAGTGTTTACCGACAGTGCCAAGGGCGAAGGATCAAGTATACAGGTGTGTACAAAGAAAAATGATAGATGGGGAGTTTGACGTGGTGATAGAACGAGACTAGGTAATACTCCCAAAATTGGTTATAATTTATCTTGTTCTATGTGACTTCCATGTTAGTAGAGACGTTTATGGTTGATAAGAGAACTTATCGGTTAAAACCCGCCCACGCTGGTGCGAACCGATGATCACCGTGACCCAGCAACGACTGTAAATCGTCAATATTGTTAGACTACGACATGAAAAGATAAACAGACAAATGGGTCTATTTTCCAATATTGTTCGTATTCATGTACAATTGATTGAGTGGTCACTACCATCACGGCATCCTCCTACGAGTAAATAATTCTGGTGGTACAGTATTCTTACAGAACCCGCAATATCTTCTCATCTTACAACCCATACCACTTTCGTTTTACATAGCACCTAAATAGCCAGCGCCTTATTTCTTGTCCCAGTCCTTCACGTGGTCGAGAATAAGTGCAGCAGCCTGCTGCGGCGAGTGTTGCCTGCCCAGTGCCTCGACGAAATCGCCATCCGGATCCATGAGGTAAAAGTAGATGCTGTGATCTACCAGGTAATCCTGTCCCGGCTTGACGTTCTGCGGTGTACTGAAGTAGACGCGATACTTCTTGCAGAGGTCCTTGATCTGGTCGTAGGTGCCAGTCAGACCAATGAACTTTTCGTGGAACTCGCCGAGGTATTCCTTGAGCGCCTTGGGGGTGTCGCGGGCAGGATCGCAGGTGATGAAGATGGGAAGCAGCGCGCCGGGGGCCTTCTCTTCAACGATATCCAACATAGTCGCCATCTTGTCGAGCTCTTCGGGACAAATATCGGGACACCGAGTGAAACCAAAGTAGACCTAGAGAGAATTCAGCTATCAACGTCCTGAGGCGGTGCTTCAAACATCCTTTCTGACAACCTACCAGAGAGTGCTTGCCCTTCATCATCTCGCTTGTGAATGGCTTTCCATCCTGGTCTGTCAGCTCAAACGTTCCTCCAACCTTTGGTCGGCCCACGCCCTTGGCCGCCTCAGCTATTCTCTTGCGCTGCATGCGTTCTTTCTCGAACTCAAAGTACCACACCAATGCGCCGCAGGTACCAACGAAGAGAATCCCGGCCTTCCAAGAAAACGGCTGTTGCGCTTTTGTCAGCCCATTGCTTGCTCATTTTCTGTCGGATCTCTCCCTAAATCTACTCAATTCATACCCCGTTGCTATAACGGCTCTTGGCCTGCTCGATCGTCTTGTACTTGGTTCGGCGCTGAGTAATGGGCTGTCTTGACTGAATGGGTGCTCGAGGGAGGGTCGGTCGGAGCTGCTTGGGCTGGAGAGCGCTGCTAGAGAAACAGCGCTGGCATTGTAGTGTCGAGAGAGATGAGAATACACCCCTGAGGGCTCTTGTTGTAGCGACCGAGTTCGACATGGTGAATTGCCTCTATGAGAACAATCAAGTGAGGCTCATGTAAAAGCTAGAACTATCTCACAGGTAAACTTACATCTTTCGATCGTCACAAGCTCCATCTCAAAAATACATGGTCCGGGCTTTTGCCGGGGTGGCGGTACAGCTCGGCCTTAGTCATCCATGCATTTCAGCCACTCATATATAATCTTGAACTAGATGGCAACTTACACCGAAGCAGAAACTAGTTCCTATAGCTACTGTTCGATTAAACTGATTGTCTATAAAGTACTAATACGCCAACTGTTCCTTTGGTCTTATCTTATAATATAAAATATATTTGTGTCAAGTGACCAAATCATTTGAATAGAAGGGTGCAGCTACATCTGGGTTGGCAATTACACTCTGCGAACGCTCCATAATGGAACAAACAACCTCGTCAATAGGACAAAGCGAGGAACCTCGCTTTGAGCTCTTTGAACATGACACAAAAGGCGATACAATAGCCGAGGCGACCCCTCAGCCTCCATCAGATGCTCACCCCTCCTCTTCTAAATCACCCTCACATCCTCCAACAACCTTCACAGAACCATCCAACATGGCTGTTCATATAGCAGCAAAGAAGAAGGGCACCGCATCAACTATCAAGAAGGCATCTAAGCGCCCAAAGAATACCGGAGGACCAAGGGCGGCGAAAAAGGCCAGGCCCGCACAATCAGCGTCAGGCTCGGGAGAGGCCCCTGAATCAGCGGGATCCGAACTCGACGAATCTGACCATGGACCTTATTGCCTGTGCCGTGGTGCAGACGACCACCGATGGATGATCTGTTGCGAGAACTGCGAGGATTGGTTTCATGGAGAGTGCATTAACATGAACAAGGAAATTGGCGAGTCTCTAATAGAAAAGTTTATCTGCCCCCTTTGCACAAACGACAACCTTGCAACGCTTTACAAAAAGACATGCGCATTGAGCGGCTGTCGAAAAGCGGCTCGCATAGCTCAAGATGAGCAGAGCGTTTTCTGTTCCAACGAACATGCGCAAACCTGGTGGGAGCGCATGGTGGCCAAGTTGCCCAAGACCAAGGGAAAAGGGGGCCTAAACGACCAACTTGTCCAGGACGAGTTCATGGCACTTTTGGGAAGTGGCCTTTCAGGGATGGACGGGGAGGGACTTTGGCGATTGGTCAAGCCACCGTTTTCAGGTGAAGAGACATTGAAGGCAAAAGGAAGTGACAAAGGTGAGTCATTGTCACTCATCAGGCATGAAGCGGCGCCTAACAAATATCATAGAAAACCAAAATGATGATGCAATGCATCTTTCTGGAGAAGAGAGGGAGTTTCTTGAGAACGCAGCCGCAGCACGGTTTCATCTGGCTGAGGAAACGGTCCTCTGCCACAAAATGCTCACTCTCCTGGAACTCGCACATGAGCGTCGTCAAACAGCCATAAACGCGGGCCGCTTTAAAGAAGACATTTGTGGCTACGATCAACGTCTCGATACCATTAGCGCCCGAGACTCATTCGAGGCGTTTACGAAGTCACCAGAGGGCGAGGCCATCTTCAAAGCATCAAAACTTGACGACCCCCTAGGAGAAGGCGACGAGGTGCGCGGCATGTGTGAGCGCAAGCGCTGCAAAATTCACAGCGGATGGTATAAGATGCTCTCACTAGGTCTCAAACAACAGGTCCGTGAGATGGCGGCGCAGGCGGATGAGGTGGGAGAGGAAGAGAAAGTCATGCGCCAAGCTGCAAAGGAGCGTTGGAGGAGGAAGCGATCGGAGAAGAACTGGGTTGAGGTGCTGGACGGGTGAGAGGATGCGACTTGAGCGTTGTGGCGTATAGACGGGATGTTTTCTCAGAGTTTTGCTGCTTATATTAAACTCGAGGCTTTTACAATAGTATATTGCTAACATGCAAAGAATCGGGCGCCATGCAGGGCTACATGGTGGGATAAGTAATTGCTTCGTCCCTTCCTATGAACCAATTTCTCCGAATATCCATCGGATAGATGAAATCAAAGTCCGGCTCAACACCACTTCTGAAGGTTACGTACAAGTCTTCAATGCACGACGCAACTAAATCCGCAGGCTCAGGTGGCCCGCCAGCTTATTTCTTATAATAACTTGAGAGTCCCATCAATCAGATTGATATGCAAGTGTCAGAAGGCTTGGCCCGTGGGTTTCTATTACAGCCGTCCAAACAGCCAATAACAAGAACTGGTTCGCATGCACAACTTTGCGATTACCTACTAACTCTCTGCCATCTGCACCTCAGCTTGGTACCTTGTTCTCAGACGCCATGTATGGCATCCAACCTAAACAGAACATTGTCGAATCGCCATCCCCCAAAGCAAGTAGCCATCTAGACACTCTTTTCTAGAAAGATAAGTATATCCCTCGAATCTTTCAAAGTTTAAAGAAAATAGAACCAAACGTCATCAGTTTCTCAGGCACGCCGGAACCGTTGCAGCCGTTGAAGGGAGATGCAATATACTTAGATCCATGGCCAGCCAGAATATCTAGTTATAATCCCTCCTATGGTGGTTTACCGTCGGTAGGAATTACTTTACCTAGAATTATTCATTCTCACCTATAGAGGCAGTGACCGTGTGGATTCGCTAAAGATAGCCACTCACAAACGCCAAACTTCTGTTATCCTGAGTTTCACCTTTTATTCCACGGCGTATGGATATTAGTTGAAGAGTTTACGATTCTTGTAGGCGATTACGAGTGTATAATCTATAAACTAATGAAGTAGAGGAGTACAAAGAGTCTCAACAACTTCGACACCCAACACCATGTCCTCCATCATCGGCACGTTCCCTACCACATATACACTAGCCAGAGAATGTACTGACTTTACCAGCGATGAAGTGCTCGGCATCAACCCGGCAACACCATGCATTCCAGATGACTTCAACCCAGCTCCATCCGCCCACTATTCCCCCGGCACTGCCTGGCCTTCGGGCTACATGGCGCATCAGAGGTGCTCGCGCTCCTCTGGGGGAGATGATAAAACCACGGTAACATGTTAGCCTCAGCGCTGTGGCTTTGATATGTGGTGTATTGAAGACTCCAAAACGCTCTTGGGAAATTTAGAGAGTTTGTACTATCCCTGGTCTGCGGGCGATGAAGAGACGGGGGTCCTCGTGACGACAAATTCCAGTGGGACATCGTCCACAGCGGGAGTGACGATGACCAGCTTCGACGGTTTTGATGTTTATGGGTTGAGGATGATCCAAAAGCCAATCGATATGTCTGCCACAGAAGCCTCGACGACAGCTGATGCGTCGACAAGCAACGCAACCAGTGAGCAGACGGTTTCTAGAGATAGCAATGACAGTAGCAGCATCAGCGCAGGCAGCATCACAGCTGTCGCAGTTGTCGTTCCCGCCGTGGTAATTACCGCCCTCACAGGCGCCTTTATCCAGTGGCGCCGTCGCAAGCAGCAGCATCGTCTCCTAGCTTCAGCAAGACGATGCTATCTCGCCGGGTCTTACAAGTAGCAATGGGACATCTCCAGCATTGGGGCAATCGACTGTCGAGGAAGGTGAATGAAGCATCGCTGTTTGAGGAAGTTACACGTCGTCAGTTTATGACAGATGTAATATGGGTGAAGTAGGGAGATAAGAGAGGTGATCCATAATTAGCAGTTCAACTACAGTTATAGTTTGATCGTTGACTCGAGATTTTTAGAAGAGTTGTAATGGTATTTATTGTTTGCGTTGCGATCGATAGTTGTTTAATTGATTTCCGTAAGATGCACCTACTTCTTTCCAATACAAAGAATATAAATCAAACGACTTGTTTATATGAAAGCTGTTAGTTCAAGCTTGAATATGGTACTGGTCGCAGTTCAGTCATAATTTAGTCCATTCTGAGTAAAGCTGGGGTGCAATGACCGCCACCACCCCGCAGTCAAAGGGAAAAAATCCTCGTCCGGGCCACCACCAAAGGTCGAAAAAAACATTTGCCTGCTTATCAAGCAAGCTTCGACTGACAAACGTGGGAGGGCGCTTCTTATCCAGCGTGATTCTCTACTCTACGGAGTATTCTCTTTCTTTCCGTTTTATATTTCCTCCTCCCATTCAAACGCCCTCGAGGAATCAAACATATCGAAGCCCGTTATCAAGTTACCCCGCCATCATGTCGTCCTCTAACCCCCGCGATCAAAAAGAGCCCGTCGATGAAGAGCTCGACGACGACCTGCTCGCCGCCGAGGACGCCGCCGAGGAGATCGCTGATGATGAGGACCTCGCTATGGACTCGGATAACGAGGAGATCCTACTCCAGAATGACTCCATCGGTTACTTCGACGAACCCAAAGACTCACTCTTCACCATCGCCCAGCACCCTGTGCATCCCTCCATCATCGCCGTCGGTGGTTCGGCCGGTCAAGAGGATGATGCCCCAGGTGCAGGCTGGGTCTTCAACACCGCCTCTGCTCAGTCGCGACCTCCGCTGCCTGCTAGTTTCTCGAGCGATCCCGCCGCAGACGCCCTCAAGAGCTCCCAGCTCTCCTCACTATTCAGCCTCGACGGCCACACAGATTCAGTCAACACACTTGCCTGGACTCTTCCCAAGGGAGACGTCCTCGTCAGTGGTGGTCTTGATGGAAGGTTACGCGCATGGAAGGCGACCGTCTCAGAGGATGCTTCGCTCAAGATGGACTTTCTGGGTGAAGCGCAGGAGGTACCCGAGGTGAACTGGCTCGTGGCTTGTCCTTCTTCCACAAACCCGAACACCGTCGCCCTTGGTGCTTCTGACGGTTCCGTTTGGGTCTACACAATTGACCCCGCGGATCAGGCCAACCCTCTTCAGATCGTTCAGTCCTACTTCCTTCACACTGGCGCCTGTACCGCCGGCGCTTGGACACCTGATGGTCTTCTGTTGGCTACCATCTCCGAGGATGGTAGCCTGTACGTCTGGGATGTCTGGGGTGAGGCTACAGCCAAGAACCTCGTTGGCGACAACGGCATGACTGCTGTGGCTTTGACCGCTGAGGATCAGCGTTTCGAGGTTGAGGGCGGTCTTTACTCTCTCGCCATTGACCCCAAGGGCGCATTCGTCGCCGTCGGCGGTGCCACCGGTGCCATCAAAATTGTCTCCCTCCCGCGACTCGCTCCTACCGGACCCCAGTCTCAGGCTCGCGCCCGAGCTGGAGGCAAGACTACCGGCCAGTCGACTTCGACCGCTGGTGGGCAAATCCTCGCCGCCCTACATACACAATCCGAGAGCATCGAGTCGCTCGCCCTTGTTACTACTCCCAATACACCACCATCTACCCTCCTTGCGGCTGGCTCCGTCGATGGCTCCATTGTTGTCTACGACGCAACCCGCCGCTTTGCCGTGCGACGACACATTTCTGGTGCCCACGAGGACCACGCCATTGTCAAGCTTGAGTTCATCCCCAACTCATGGCAACTCACCAGCTGCGGTATGGACGGTGTCGTGCGTCGCTGGGATCTCCGAGGTGCTGGCGCAACAAACCCTAACGCTCCTGCAACGGCTGCTGAGGCTGGTCTGCAGAAGGAGTGGAAGGGCCATCGTGGTGATGGCGAGGGAGGCGGTGTGTTGGGCTTTGTCCAGGGTCAGACAGGAGAGAGGATCGTCACGGCCGGTGATGACGGCGTAGCCTTGGTCTTTGAAGCATAGTGTTTGGTAAAATCAGGGGATTTGGGAAATGAGATAAATGGGAAAAGCGTACGCAGATATCGTGTTTCTGGGATTTGATGATTATGAATGAATAGATTCATGGGGATGATACCCTGGATATTGGTTACCACTGTTGTTATTTTTGGTGTTGAGCATCGCTGATAAGTGTAAGACTTTTAGCACCCTGCTGCTGGAGTTATGAATCAAATGGGTTAGAAACGAATGATGAAAGCCGGTTGCTGGCAATTGCGATGTCTTGTCCTATTACTACTAACTGGCGAGATAGATACTTCGCCTTTGGGATTAGGAAGAGAAACACGAGAAACTAATTCCAAGACTAATTCAATATCGCAAGTAATGCTATATAGATGTAATGTGTTTTTGATTCGATCATTCTTGTTTAATGAATGTTGATGAGGATGACATAAAGTGCTGCTTATCGATAAGAGTGTTGAACAGTCGCAGTGGCTGATTGGTCTGCTCTGTTTAGACTTGGACTGCGCTTGTTCAAAATTCTTTGGCTTATGACAGCGAATCGAGATAGCATCATACCTCAGTCTATCAAGCTTCCAGCCCCCCCTGTCTCACTACTAGACCTATCCTTCTCTACTTAATACACATACAAAATGTTCGGAGGATGTGCGTCCAACCACAAAACCAACCCATTGAGTATCTCAGCTGACCTAGCGCAGTCGCACCCCCTCAGCAGTCCCAGGAGGAGATTCGCGCTCTCGAGGCCGATGCCGCCTTTACCGTTCAGGGCGCCATTACCACTGCTGTTCTCCTGTACCTCTGTAAGTTCAACTAGCCCTGAAATAATTCTCAGGATGAGGCTAACGACTCTTCCAGCTCCCTTTGCCATCGACCTTGTCGGCAAGATCTTCTAAATACCGATGATCCCGTTTACGACTGCGAAGTTGTGGGTGTTGTCTTGATAGCATTATGAGCCCTATAGAACTGCGGAGGATGGTGCTGCCACCGCGCCATGTACGATAGAAACCGGTTAAGCTGGACGGAAGGAAGATTTATGATTAATATGTACCAACATATGTTCCAAGACGTGGCTAAAGCCGCGCAAAAACGTCACTCCCGGCAACAACGCATGCGATCATGCATGTGTTTTTACTCTGTTTTTGGAAACTCGAATCACGGCATCACCTCCTGGGTAGGCATTATTCTTAGACTTTACAAATATTCGCGTTTCGTATCCTGTGACGCCTAGGATGTATACCCAGTCCTGACTCCAACTCTATGCCACAAATTTACATATTATCAAAGACATTTTCTCTGTCCTTACCGCCTTTGTCACTAAACAGTTCGCCTTGATTAGGTTCCGGCTATTTTGAGTGTGGGTTCCTGGTCTTCTCCCACTCTGCGTAGTCTGTCGATAGAGCCTCAAGCTCCTTCTTGATATGCTGGATCTGCTTTTCGTAATCCTCAAGTACCTAGACAGGGAGTCAGTCAATCTAATATCCAGAACATGATGGATGCGTCTACTTACCCGCTTCGCCTTGGCTTCTCGCTCAGGGTCAATGCTGTCACCCTCTGCACCACTGGGCTTGTCCAACTCCTTGCTGAGTTGGTCAGCATACCCTCGCAGAACAATAAGTCTGCTCCAAAGCTCCTCCTCTCTCGCTCCTACAGCAGGATCCTGAACATCCCGCTCCAGAGTCTGTAGCCGACTGCTCAAGTCATCCTCATCACCACTCAATGCATAACCACGGTTGCGGAGCACCTGTATCCGCGCGGCAAGCGCCAGACATCGCTCACTAATCGTTGTCTGTCGTCTGCGGGCTGCGACGGCTCGGACCTCAGTCTCAAGCTCGTGGCGCTGAAGAATAGCATCCAGGCTGCCGTTTATCTGGTGAAGGCGGGTGTTAAAGTCGGACACGGCGCGCTTTTGCGTCTTGAGGCGGTCGGCAACGCCAGCGTAGCCGGAGCAGAGGACTGGCATGAAACCAGGGGCTGGCTTGTTCTGCAGGGCTTCTTCCCATTCCCTAGGGTCTTCATGGGGCTGAGGCTTATAGTATGGGACGTGGCTCTCGTCGACTTTATTGTAAAAGTAGTATTTGAAGACGCAGTTGGGGTTTGCGGGATCCCACTTCTCGGTTACGAGCTTCATCTGCTCGAGAATCGGCTTTTGGTCTGGATATGTTTAGTATTGCGATGCACAAAGAGGACTTCCTTCACGTCAACATACGTGGTGTCTCCTTTCCAGGCTGCCATAGCGAGTTTGAAAGCTGAGCTTGCGACTGAGATAAAGCTGGCATCTGTTGTGGCTGTGGTTGCTGGATTGATGCGCCAAAGGTATTTCCCTGTTGTTGTTGCTGAGACTGTCCAAAGCCAAATCCTGAATTCTGAGTTGGCGCAGTTGTCTGGGCGGGTTGTGACTGCCCGAACAGCGAAGGCTTTGCCTGTCCGAAAAGCGACATGGTTGGTGATGGTGTTGCGATGACCAAATCAGGAGCTGTCGGTCGGCGAGCTAAGCTTGAGCTTTAGCTGATGAAATGCGCTGCCGGGACAAAACCCGGATTGGTGCGGCGATATAGAAGTCCAGCGCGATGGTCGTGGTCAAGCTTTGTCAAGATTGCAAGGTTGAAGAGTCCGGTTGTTTGGTGGTTTGCTCTGTTTGTTTGGTGGCTCAAAATTATTGGAACTGGCGACGCGAAAACATAGCTACGCTCGCCTGGGGCCTTGTCTGCAGCCTCGCCTCTAGCCTCGCCCCACCAGCCAACCAATCACAGTAATCCAATTCACACCTTACGCTCTCAAATCCTAGCCGGGCGACCTCACATAACCACTCCCGGATTCTAGCATCACCGCAACGTTCGACGGCAAGCTTCGCAGAACACCGGCATCATGTCTATCCGAAGGCCCCAGTACGTCTAACTGCCAGCTGTTCTTCTTATATTTGCTCCGAAACCGCCAGCAGGTGCAATTGAGCATTATAGTTGCTGATAAATGGCTAACCGATCGATCCATCAGTTTCTCCCAGCAGGTGCTCGTTGACACCACCCCGTTGCCCGATGACATTCCTGCTGTCAAGGAGGTCGGTGCTAGCTCTGCGCCTCTTCTTTCAGCCTCCTTCTTCATCGGTGCTCGATGCCGCGACTACAACGATGACTACATGCAATGCAAGAGCGAGAACCCGGGCCGAGGAGAGCCTGAGTGCTTGAAGGAGGGCAGACGAGTCACCCGATGTGCCTCCAGCGTGTATGTCATCTAGAACCCAGAGTAACATATAGCCTGGTGATATCCTTGGGCGAAATCAGCCCCATTGCTAGGACCAGCAGCTGACATTGATTGATAGCATCAAAGACATCAATACCCACTGCCTGGCCGAGTTCCGCAAGCACTGGGAGTGCCTCGACGACAGGAATCATCAGTTGTGGCAGTGTCGTCCTGCTGAGTGGAAGCTCAACAAGTGCGTTTACGACAACCTGGTACGGTGCCTTTGTTCTCCTCTGTTTAGTGAAATTGCTAACACACCTAAAGAAACTCGAGAAGAAGGTCCCCGACCAGCCCACCAATGTCACCCCCGTTCACCTCCGGCCAAAGCAAATCTTTGCCGACGTGCGCATCGGCCCTGGTGATGGCAAGCCCTTCGTTCCGGGGCAGGAGGATGCGCAACAATAAAGCGCTGGAATCTGTTAAGGTCGAAGTTCGATCGTGTATATTTGCCGTTGAATCAAAGAGTGGACTACCAAACACTAAATCAAAATCCATTTCCTTACATAAGGTATCTTTGAACGCAGGACCGTGGAGTCTGATGCTTATTGCAACTCGCTTTCAATCATATTATAGAATGAACTCACGCAATCTATCGGTTGAGCCTCTTGTACCAAGTTAATGCTACTCATTTCAACAGCTTATATCCTTATTTCTACGATGCATTCCATTCCAGGTTCGGTTTATCTGGAAGGCCATTCCTTACCTACTTAACAGAAGAGTTGATATAAAAGTTACAATGCTACCTGTCACGACAGTTTAGACCGCGAACACGACAACATGTGCAGCCCAATGCGATAAGCTTTGAGGGCCTGGTATACGGCTCTCCGAGACAACAGAAAGAGTTCTCAATTACACCACATCTCGGCTAAGCTGTGAAGCTTTATGTCCATATCTTCCTTACCTGGTGCTATGTCGGGCACCTGAAGATATCAAGATTTGGCCGACGGAGAGGGATGCCGAATGAATGATCCCGGTACACATCATTCCGAGCTGGACGTTTCAATGCAGCTGTTTATTGTTACATCGGCATGTACGTTTAGTTGGCTTGTATGGGCGTGAGCAGCGGGGATACGCCCCAGCTTGAGGGCGACAGTATGGCCACCAGGTAGCATTTAACATGCGTCAAGTCCCCTTCCTCAACCCGTGTATGGCAACAGTCGCATCTCTCAGCCCAAAGCAAGCCGCTTTTGTTGATGACTGGTCTTCGAAGTAGCACGGGTTCACCTGCGACAACTAAGTGCCTGCTTAGACCATGCACATGACCTTGCTATTTATGCATCGCTAGCCTTTGGCCAGGGCTTTTGTTTCGGCCTCACTTGGGTTTCCTTGGGCAAGGTAACCATCCTCATGCAACTACCCGTCTCGTTTCAAAAGTAACAGTCGGCCATGAGAGGGAATGATTGGACTTGTCTGAGAGGCGCAACAACTGCAGAGTCGGAAATTGAAACTGAGCGAAGTAGAGGGCGTTTTGTAGAAAGGCGTCGTACAGCGGAACATGTCTTGCGGGGTAACGAAAATGCATCCACTAAGATATTGAGGACTGTGAATCTCCAACACTGCAGCTGTCTCGGATGAAGCTAAAGTGTGTATATGTGTTGCATCGTCACAGTTGTTTCGAAGCTCGAGCTTGTTATTAGATCGCAACAGGGCAGAGTAATTGGGCCGATAGAATTGACTTGCTGAAGTACAAACTTGACTCGAATGGTTCGAATGGTTCTGTTTTTCGGTTTCGGCGCTTGTGCGCTTCGTGAAACGAGAAACGGGCCTCCCAAGCGCCCATGTTTGATATTCGGAACAGGGCATATCGTTGGTTGGCTGGCGTCATTTATACCCCTCTGTTGGCGTTCATCGAGACCGCCAAAAGAAAGTCGTGGGAGCTACTCTTAGTGTTCAGAGACGTTTTAGAAGGGTGCACGGGGTTGAGAGAGTTTGCCTCGAGAAGTGGATGTGATGCTGTACCACGGCCTGTGCCTGCAAAATCGACGGTCCCGTTTGCCGGCCACGCATCACAGGGTCCAAGCATTTGTGAACGTCGTCTCTATTTCTGTCCAGCATCTTAAGGCAGTCGTGTTAGGTGATGATCGGGTCTTCGTAGAGTCGAATTCTCGTCTATCGGGTTATGATTGATCAAGCATTAAGATAACCAATATCGATTCCAAATTTTAATGTCTAAGCATGTAATATTTGCAGAATTCCCTTGCTATCTAGAAAAATTCAGGCCGAAAAGCCAGCAACACGAATATTGGGCTGATATATGTGGCTCAGTAGGTAGCCGACGATTTAGCACATTAGACACAGAGCTGTTGTATGACCAAGGTGAACAAGCCTGGAAGTGCTTGATGTATACGTCCCGATATAAATGACGTTTAAAATAACATGGAATAATACTATTTGCTTAAATGAAGAGTTCTGGACAGATAAATGGCTCACCGTCATGTCCATTTCCAATGGTGGTGGTGCTGTAGATACCTGCTAGCGTATAGGGTAGGATCTTGATGCCTACTACACAAGTTCTAAGTTGATTCTTGATTAACTGTAACCTGGTTGATAATTAGTATATAGCTTAACGGATCTATCGAAAATAGCACGTTCAAATGACGACAACATGCGCCCTGTAAAATCCCAATCATGTCGAGCTTCACCATCCTGGCAAACATACAAACCACGTTAGCATAGAAGAGGTGGTGATGGATGTGTTTAAAGAAAATACCCAACCCATCTGTAAGTTCTACCTTTACCCTTTACCAGTTCTACTCACCCTCTTTTGTCGATTTTCATAACTTTAATTTCGAGTACAAGGATATCTCCCGTGGAAAGATAAATAAACGCATAGGTCACAGTCCAAGTATGTATACTTTAAATCCATTACTACGAACGTCGATCCGATAGACCATAACACAACCCAATCGAGGTTTGACGCCAACAGCAGGGACAAGAACCCTGGGCCTGGGATGCAGGGTAAAGGAGAGTGCGTTGGACAGGCCTTGCAAAAAGGATTTGTTTGTCAAGGGAGCTTTTTTTCTTCTTCTGATCGAAGCGGTGATTAAAGTGGTAACAGGATCACGCATGAAGGAGAGTGAAGGAGGCATGTGGAGAACCAGAGTGTTCGATACTGGGATGGACCCAGATATCGGGACATTGGATGTGACGAGAATGCAGGTCTAGAATTATCTGTCTGTGCTTTCAGGTGGGTTCAGATCGATCAGCAAAGGCGACAGTTGTAAACTATGTAGACTATCTAGATATGTACTACTAGTTAGAGTTTTCATATCAGATACTAGGCCATTGCTCAAATTGCTTGATCAGATCAAAGTTTGACCACACTACATATATCGACGCGTACGTATATCACCAAAACTTGGGAATGCTTAGTTGAATCAATGCGTCGAGGCCGTAAAAGCTCGGTTCTTGATTATTGATGCTGGGGTCGGGACTGCCGAATCTTCGTCCTCCTCCACAGCCTTGGAACCCGATAGACGAATTCGGTGCAGCCGGTGACAAGGCTGGACTCTTTGTTCGATAAACTCTGGGATGTCGGCCACGTAATACTGGGATATTTAGCAGAGCCGCGAGCGTGTAAGTAGTATGGTTCTGGACTAGAATCGAAGACAGAGTTGTTCGAGGTGTGCTGGAGGAATGGAGTTAAGCGCCACGAAGCGGATGCTATACTCCAGTGGGAATTTATTTTTCCTTTTCCTCCTGGCTACATTATCGGGAAGCCAGGGATTGCGTGTCATGTCGCTCAACCTCGGAAGTCGGGGTTGAGTCGTAGTCATGATGATCGACTCAATGATTTCAAGACAGATGCGTTGATCGATGGCTGAGCTCAATGTGTCTAAGGAAGGAGTAGAAGCAGGAGGGGTGCGAGAATCATGATGTACCTATGTACTGTCGATAGTAGGTAGCACGTTCGATCAAGGGATTGTGTCCTTAACAAAGAAAGACTCTGATGATCGTTCTCAGCGATCACTTCATTGTTGACAAAGAGAAAGAGCTGCCATCAATTGGTCTGTGAGTCAAGCAGATGACGAGGAGGTGAAAGAAACCGAGCCCGGTCCCAAGCTACTGGGTTCACAACGTGAATCACTACCCTGAGGTATCTTATGTACGTATCTGCAGTCATGAAGGAGAGGCAATCAGCCTGTGACACGCCAATGTCCGACTGTGGAACTCAACAGGATATACGGATGCATGAGCTAAGAAATGAGCCGAGCAATCCGCGGCCCTAATCTCGTTGATGAGAAGCTAAGGCTGTCAGAAGGCATCATGGCTCGTGAAATGAGCGAATATACGTCCCCGAGTCACTAGGTAAGGTACTGGGGATGAAGGATAAAAAACCGAGTGATAGAAACTCACGACAAGATCTCAGCGCTGGTAATGCCACGGAGGAGAAAATAGTCTTGGCCGGGAGATGAAAAACGGAGCAGTCGCCTCAAATTAGCTCGGTTTCAGACATGCTAGAAGCGCATGGGGAACCCCCGCTTCAGCCAACCCTCATCGCTCCAGTGGGTTTTCGGGCGAGGGGCGGTCATGCACCTGTAAGCTGGGCCCCACAACAGCCCGCTGCCCACCCTCGAGGAGCTTGTTTGATGGGGATGAGGGTAGCTATTCAAGCTCTGATTGGACCAGAAGCGTCGGAGATGATCGTCGGAGCACGCGCCATCTGCAAGGGACGGCGAAATGGATGGAAGGGGTGGATGCGGTACGTATCTTTTTGTCTTCTCCAACAGCTCAGCTCGGCCGCTCGCTCTGGCAAGATCAGAGAGAATGGTCAGGAATGCGTTTCGTATTTGCCAATGCTGACATACTGCAGATTGATCACGCTCAAACCCATGCGTACTCCGGCATAATACGAGGCCTCATCTTAATACGATCTTGATCTTGCAATATGGTGTAGGCGTGGTGATCGGTCCCGTTAGGAAAGGTAGCGTAGCACTATGACGCTGCATCCGGAAGTCAATGGGGCCTTAAGAAAAGCTACGGTATAAGTGCGTTGTCTTTCGGCTCTTGACGCCTCTGGTAAGTGTACATACGTGGGTAATGTAGAATACGCATCCAGCAAAAATCTCAAAAATGAAGTTGACCAAGCCCGAGGGACTTCGAGACTTGGCTTTTCGGCTTCCCGGGTGGCTTTCATGCCCACGCAAGCAAGCAAAGCCTTGCGAAGCCCCGTCCGCTCCTCCAGCATGATCACCGGTGGACCGATCATGGGGGACGGGTGGGGATCACTTGTAGTGGAAATGATGAGTGAGGACAAGTCTGGACTGTTGAGTCCGACAAGGTTTGATGTTAGAAATAAAGTGAATCGTCTCGTTTGGTATCTTTAGCTGGGACGTGATGAGACCGGGGGATGGGTAGGAAAAGAGCCGGATATGAGATGAGGGTGCGGACACTACATTGCGTCGAGAAGCAGCACCAACAGCCCGCATCGACATCCTTAAACCCATCATCAATCTTCCAACAGCCGAAAAAGAAGTGATGGTTGGGATCATGGCTTCTACTTACCTTGTCCAGAGTCTGGTCTGAGCCCATGATCGTTCTTGTTCTCTTCCCACGTTTGAGTTGAGCGTAGCTAGGGTCCAGATTCCAGGGTCGAGTGTTTGATTAGCTGTTTGCCGCCTGCGCAGTCAATGCTGTCACAGGCAATACAGCCTCTATCCAGAAACCAACATCAGTCCTTTGCGTTTAGGTGTGATCGTACTGTCCTTGAAACCAGCTTGTTTCTATCAATTCTCTGGGATGCAATCATGATGCACTAGTAAACCGGCCGATCAGTGGCATCGTTGGGCAGATGCATCGTGTAGCAGTGATGCAGACCAGGTAACCGTAACGTTGAGTCTTTCATCAGAGGCGTCAATGGCGGCGGACTGAGGTAAAAGGGAGCAAGCAGCCATGGGTTTCATCGTCATTGTCCAAAGGCCCGTGCATCTGCCGGATGCCGAAGATTATCACTGTGGAGGTATTCAAATTATACAGAGAATAACGTTATATCAGTCGTGTTATTCAGTTAATGACAGTTAAACCAGAAGACTTTCGATAAGAATCTTGAGCGTCAATCAATACCATATTTTGGTAGTCGAGTTGTCTATCTGGATTTCAATATCACGGCGCTAGATGTCAAAGCAACCCTCGTGAATGCCTGGAGTTCGAGGCACTAGCGCATGATTCGTTCCCGGTGCCTTGCAGCATCCCGCCATCCATGCTTCTAGCGCCTAGACAGCCTAGCTCGCCCCTGGCTTGACGCACTAGCGCGGTGTTCCAGGGGTCATTCTAACAACAATAACATAACAAGAGACTGCAGTGCTAGTCAGTGCCTGCCAGCTGCGAGCGTAGCCCAAACATTGGAAGCCTCATCTCCTCTTGGGACCGCCCTTCACTTTCCCTCAAAACACATCTTTCTCCGCTTGTCTCGTTTCCAAAATCTCAATTCTCTACTATCCACGCTCACTTTACTCAAACGCTTACATTCCCTTGCGCTAACAGTCTTTCACTGTCGCCTCTCTCTACTCCAACGGTAAGTTATGTACCAACACCCCTGGCGACATTCCCTGCAACACCCCCAGGCTCATACACGATTGCAGGCTCGCGAGATCCCCCAAATCCAACTCGCCCCCCCTGCAAAGCATCCAATCCATACCGCACCATCCAACCAATTGCCCCTGGGCTAACAGTGGCTGGCCGTCTGCGACCCGCCGTACAGTTCCCTTTTTAACGTCGTCGTCCGCTCCGAAGCCATCTCGAACTCTTCCCTCTTCTTCACCCCCCTCCAAGAATCTTTCGTCGACCGATAGCAGGGCCCCCGACCTTCTTTTCTCTCCACCTTTGGCTGTCCACTCCTTTGTTTGCGTGTCTACGACATTGCAGTCCACTCCTTCTAAACCAAAACTCTAAAGCCAAGCCTCCGGTTGAACCGTTGATATAGTCCCCGACTTCCCTCACCCTGACCCTTCGGTATCGCAACGCGAAGCAGACCAAGTCGTCCTTCCTTCGGTTCATCCTCCTGTCACTCCTTTACCGTTGAACTTCGGTCGTTGTTCAACCACACCCAAACTCTTTTGAGACTCCTAGACGGAATCTCAACTTCAGCAGTGCTGTCAACCGCTCATCAGACTGGTTCTGAATCTCATCCGATATCAACGCAACCTTCAGATACAACCCCGAAGGTAAGCCTATGAACCACTGTTGTCTGAACCCTGCGTCGTTGTACCTGCATGCATTATCTGCCCTCTTTGTCTTGCCTTGTTCTCCACCCACCTAGATCTTTGAGGGAGTCTTCATCGATATCCTCCCTTTCGACAACGCCGACGCGGTACTGCCCTCGACACAACGTCGCCGAACACGCAGGGTTCCGCCTTTGTTCCTATCCATCCTCGATAGCGGCAACAAAGCCCTTTTATATGTGTCATGGGCACCTCCTGCAACACGATATATTGATGGCATCTCATTTCTAAACCCGATTCTGTCTCAACATCAAATGTCTTACTCGTTCTCGTCCAAACATTCCCCACAAGAAACACCATTCCACCCTCGCCATCAGCTAGCCTCATCGCTTTCGTCAAACACACGGAAACAGCTATTGCCAAGCGGCAGATGTCTGACATTTTCTCAACTGAAAACAGCCACACCTAATATCTCTCAAGCTTATATAACTGACTCTATTTCCAGTTCAGTTCGTCTCGTGCCTCTTCACCGATCACCATGAAGGCGTCTATGTTCCTCGTCGGCGCAAGCGCCATCTTGGCCTCGGCCAGCCCTATTCGAAATGCTCTTCAGGAGCGTGCCCTCGAGACCGAGTGGGTCTACGAGGTTGTTACCGTCACAGTTGTTGCTGGTGAGGAGGAGGCCAAGAAGGCAGAGCCCACCGGCGTTGTCTTCTTGGAAGCTCCTGAGCCATCCGCTCCTAAGCCCACCAAGGAAGTTGTGAAGCCCAAGAAGCCCTCCAACAAGCTACCTGTTCGTCCCTCAACCACGAAGGCGGCTCCTAAACCCACTGTTGTCACAGTTCAGCCCGAGCCCGAGCCTACTAAGGAGAAGACATACGAGGAGCCCGAGCCCGTTGTTGAGAAGCCTAAGACCACAGTCGAAAAGGTCGTCGCTAAGCCTTCCTCAACCAAGGTTGCCAAGCCCAAGGCCACTGCCGGCGCTGGCAGCAGCTCTCCTGACTTGTCCATCGACGGTGCCTACGACGCCGTCATGCTTGCCTACCACAACATCCACCGTGCTAACCACTCTGCTCCCGCCCTTGAGTGGGATGATGAGCTTGCTGGTTACGCTGAGAACACTGCCAACGGTTGTGTTTTCGAGCACGACATGTAAGTCTATTTGCAAATTCCAAGATATGACTGATTCCTGACACATTTCATAGGGAGCAAGGCAATGGCGGCTATGGCCAGAACCTCGCTTCTTGGGGTGCTACCAGCGACATTGACGCTCTCAAGAACAAGGCTGCTGCCGGCGGTATCACCAACCAGTGGTACAACAGCGAGATGGCCAACTGGGCCTTCTACGGCCAGGAGAACCCCCCTTCCGACATGAACATTGACCTCTACGGCCACTTCACCCAGGTCGTCTGGAAGGACTCCACCAAGGTGGGCTGTGCCACTGTCAAGTGCGCTGCCGGAACTGTCCTCAGCTTCCCATCTTGGTACACCGTTTGCAACTATAACCCTCAGGGTAAGCATTATCTGAAATCTTTGCCTCAGAGTACCTGGCTAACTTTGAATGTCTAGGTAACTTCGGTGGCCGCTACGGAGACAATGTTCTCAAGCCTGAGGGCTCCAAGCGCGTCACTGTCTAAGAGCGTGCACAATCCCTATGATGATCGGATAAGGCGCTCTTCTACATCTATGGTTATGAGAAGTCCATCATGTCTTGGTTGGGCAAGCACTCGTATCTAGTGAGGTGGTAGAAGACGTAGTCTCCAAAACACGTCCACAGCAACTGTTTCCTTTTTTCTCTTCATTTCGATTCTCCAATGTACGTTACGCATCATCGTACTTTACGATCTTCTTTGCTCAACATGGGCCACCTGGCCAACTTTATTCTTCTCATGGTCTTGACATTACATGCCTGGCGTCTATGAAAATGATTTCAGATAGGGATGGCGCGCAAGGAATGAGGGGTAACGAAGAGTGCCTGTGCTGGTTCCTTTTTTCCACGATGCATCTTCTTTTCATTGCCTGGTGTCGAGTCGCGAATGATCCGACTCGTGTCCATGGCCGATTTGGGGTTTTACAAAAAGGGGGTTTGATTGTTGATTGCCTCTGGAAAAGAGTAGCACGTCGATAGACAAGAATGGCACAATGGTTTTGCCAAGGATGTTTCTCATCAAGTCAAATACGTGATGGCACATGTGACAAGTTTCATGTTTGTTCGAAGTTAGAGGTCTTTGGTGCGTAGCCAGTCCTCGAGCCAAATGTGAGAGCACGTAACGACGGGGTTGATATTGAATACCTGGCCTGCTTAGTTAGGTAGGTAGGTAATAACTCTCCCGAATACATGCTTTTTAAGATAATGTGGTCGACTGAATTAACGCAGGCACGAAAAGAAGTGTCGGGAATACATGCCTGTCGACATGTCGTTTCTGCAGTCACCCATCAGAGTGATATATACAGTGAGTGTCAGCTCACCTCGCTTTTGGCCAATCACGTTGGGATTTCCCATCCTCGCTAATGCATCCTCAGCAGCCGATGCAGCACAAACATTCTCATATCATGTTACGTACATCATCGACACGAGAAGTTACAACAGACAACTTTTGCGGGGGAGAAACAAATGGCTACTCCGGCGTTTACCGTTGATGTATCACTTGATAGTCCACTGTGATTGACGGCTGCCCGCGAGAATTGAGCATACAGCAACTCTCCTGCAATCACGTCAAGTCGCGGCTTTCTGCAGGAGTATAAATCTTACGCCAGTCTCAGATAGCTTTGCCGAGGGTAATGCAGAATTGGGCTTCCTGGTTGGGTTGAGCTGACGGTAACCAACATGCCTACCGGCAAGGTCTTGAACCAGCTTGCTCATTATAGCATCGCGTCTTCATAGGAAGCCCCTTTAAACCTCTCTCATCCTCTCCTTTCTCTCTCTCGCTCTGCTCCTCACTCTGCACTTGCTTGTGTGTCTGCAAAGAGCTATGGCACCCTCTCAACCTCATCCTCTGACCCAACTATCCCAGGACGAGTTTACTATAGCTCGGAACTCGGTACTGAAGCATCATGGTCCAAGCGCTTCGCTGTTCTTCCGGTCCATCTACCTTCAGGAGCCCAAAAAGGATGATCTCGTCCCGTTCTTGATCGCTGAGCACGATGGTAGTCTGTCTGAGACAACGCCTCGACCTGCGCGATCCGCTCAGGTTGAATACGACATAATCGGTGATGTTCGCGAGTACGTACGGGCTGTTGTTGATGTGAATTCAGGAGCGGTTGTCTCCAAGGCAGTACTTGAGCAGAATGCGCATCCCTACTTTACTCCGTGAGTTTCACTCGTGAGTTGCCAGCTGCTTGCTAACCAGGATCTTAGGACTGAGCTGGATGCCTTTCAAGGTGCTTGTGTAGAGTCGGAGATGTTCAAAGATGCCATGTCGGAGTTTACCCTCCCAGAAGGCTTCGCTGTATGCATCGATCCATGGCCGTATGGTGGAACTTATGATGATGGTTACCCGTCTCGATACATGCAAGGTCTCGTGTTTGCGAGGCATGCTTCCAAGAACTACCCTAATTCGAATCACTATGCTTGTCCTATCCCCATCATCCCGGTCATGGACCTGGAGACAAGGGACATTGTCCGTATTGATCGACTTGCTACGGGTGGTGCAGACGATGGTCTCGAGCCCGAAGAACGGAGCGAAGTGCCAAAGAAGCTATTTCAGCACAGTCATGCAGCAGAGTATGTTCCTGAGTTGTTGGACAGACCGCTCCGAGAAGATCTCAAGCCTCTTGACGTGACGCAGCCTCAGGGTGCCTCGTTCACAATCTCCCCAGATGGCCTGATTGAGTGGCAGAGATGGCGATTCCGTCTCGGTTTCACACCACGTGAGGGCGCTGTTCTGCATGATGTCTGCTACGAGAACCGATCCATTCTGTATCGCCTCAGTTACAGTGAACTCACGGTCCCCTACGGCGATCCTCGTCCGCCTTTCCACCGCAAGCATGCCTTTGATCTTGGAGACGGAGGAATCGGAAGAGCTGCCAACAATCTCCAACTCGGATGCGACTGTCTCGGAGCAATCTATTACGTTGACTCGTATCTTGCTGGTCCAGATGGTTTACCGACACTAGCCAAGTCGGTCATCTGTCTCCATGAGCAGGATAACGGCATCTTGTGGAAGCATACAAACTTCCGCACCAACAGAGCTGTTGTGACGCGCATGAGAGAGCTCGTGGTGCAATTCGTGGTCACGCTCGCGAACTACGAGTACATATTTGCGTACAAGCTTGATCTGGCGGGCAACGTCACCCTCGAGACTCGTGCAACCGGCATTGTCAGCGTGGTTAGGATAGACGAGGGCAAGACGAGCAGATACGGCAATGTTGTTGCGCCGGGTGTCCTCGCGCAGAATCATCAGCACATTTTCTCAGTGCGCATTGATCCAGCTATCGATTCTTACAGCGCTCAGGATACGCAAGTTGTTGTGGAGGAGAGCGTCGGAAGACGTGTTGATCCAAAGACGAACCCAATGGGGAACTTGTACGAAGTCGAACGCATGCTGGTGACAAAAGCGTCATGGATAGATGCAGAGCCACGCCTGAACCGTCTCGTCAAGCTAGAACATGCTGCGAAGCGCAATGCTATATCAGGTCGGCCGGTGGGCTACAAGCTTGTACCTCCAGCTACTCAGATGCTCCTCGCGGATGAGACGAGCGTAACTGTTGCGAGAGCTCAGTTTGCTCAGCACCAAATATGGGTCACGGGATATCGCGATGGAGAGTTGTGGGCGGCGGGCGAGTTCACGAACCAGAGTAAGGCAGAGGTCGGGGGTGTATCGGATATGGTCAAGAGAGGAGACTGGTTCACGGATGAGGATCAAGAGCATACGGTGGGAGATGATATGAAAGATGAAAAGAGAGGGAAGAGAAGCAGTCCTGTTATCTGGGTTTCGTTTGGCCTAACCCATAACCCAAGAGTTGAGGACTGGCCTGTCATGTTTGTACCCGGTACCCCTGAAGCATACGCATGAGGTTGCTAACGATGAAACAGGCCGGTTGAAACCCAGCAGATTCACATTCGTCCTGCTGACTTCTTTACCTCCAACCCTGCTCTGGATGTTCCGTCGACCAGGAACGACAGCAGTGTGCTGCTGTCGTGTTGTGGCGATGCCGAGGCAGCTGGACAGGAGAAGCAGCCTCTCGTACAAGAGAACCCAACGAGCCACCTGCAGGGCAGAGGGCCTGATATCGAGGCGGGGATGGCCGGTGCACATATTGACGATAGAGGTGATGTCTGAGGTATGGAGATGGGATCAGATATAGGACCACGTAAGTTATAAGAGACAGACACTTGGATTCAGTCGAAGTACGTCAACAGCGACGTAGGAGACAAAGCGTCAGTATTTGTTCCACATTATGGTCTTGGGTTTTTTATTCTTTATTCTTCTGACTTAGTGCTCGATCTTGAGTGAAAAGTCTATGTGCGGTACACCCTGGTGAATCGAACTTGTCGAGAGAATATCCACATCTACAACATGTCAGTATCACCATAATCAGCAAGAAAACAACGACTTACCGTTGCATAGATATGCCTGAAAGTTATCCTCCTGTAGTCCACCCGAAACCTCCAGCAGGAAGTGTCTCTTCCCTTGCCAGCGCTCCTTGAGACTCCGCGAGGCAACCTTGACACCATCACCAGTGAAGTTATCCAGCATGACAACATCCGCGCCAGCTTCAATGGCTTCGTCTGCCTCAGCCTCACTCTGCACCTCGACCTCGACCTTCATGCTAAACCCACCGACTGACTTGGCAGCCTTGACAGCGTCAGTGATGCTACCCCGGCTCCAGACGTGGTTATCCTTGAGCATGATCATGGCACTGAGATCCATCCTGTGGGCGTCCGCACCACCGACCAACATGCCGTATTTTTCAACAAGACGGAATCCCGGCGTCGTCTTTCGTGTTCCTGCAATCACACCCGTGTATCCAGCCTCACGCGCAATCGTTACAAGTCGCAGGCTCTTGGTAGCGACACCGGAGCATCGCGCAAGGGTATTCAGCGCAACGCGCTCGCCGAGGAGAATGCCACGCACAGGGCCCTTGACCGTAGCAACCCGATGCTTGCCGTTGCTCAGATCAACAGCGGCCCCCTCTTCGGCGTGCCACTCGACGGTGCAGCCGCACTGCGCAAAGACCTCGTCGAAGAAGGGTCGGCCGGCGATGACACCGCCTGACTTGCCCCAGAGGGTAGCAACGCGGGGACCGTCACCGACGACGAAGCCGGCGTAGTCGAACGAGGGCGTGTCCTCGGCGAGCCAGGCGGTTACCGATGTCTTCCACGAGGGAGGCAGGAGGTTAGCGAGATTTCCCTTTGGTTGGGCCATTTTTGAGAGGTGTAGATTGGCAATTGAGGACGAAGTGAGGATAAAGAGTGAGGGGAAGGGTGAGTTTCGAGAGAAAGCGGCAAAGAGGGTGGTAATGGCGGCACTTTTTGATCCGCAGTCCCGGGGGTTGGGCGTTGGGGAATGAGGAATGGCGGATGGCGGGTCCAGAGGCGGGGGGGCCCAGACCGGA